>JAQFZU010000630.1:0-21990 GCA_034696185.1 Henia vesuviana | reverse complement strand
AAGCAGTGAATTGTAATTTTAAATTAATAAAAAAATATTAGTTTTCTGAATAAATGCAAAGTTTTGTGTTTCAAAATTAAATTTATATTTACACTTTTAATGAAATATTTATTGCATTAATGTGTAAGTGCATTTGCTCTTAAATCACTTTCACTTCACTTTGAGTATTTTATTTCTAAATTTCAGGAATAAAACACTAAAATTTAACCAAAAAATATATTTTATTATGAAAAATATTATAATATGAGATTGCCATATTCATCAAAGATCATTTTTCCATTTTTAATTCCCATATAAAAATAATCCATTAAAACATTATTTAGATATCGACTAAAGTTAAATAAAATGCTTAATTTATCGTTTAAAAACCTATTTAGTCTTCTTATTTATAAATTTAATGAAAAATTTAACTTAAACAGTTAAACAGAAAGTCTTAACTAAAAACCAACTGCGCATGCGTACTTAAAGCAATCAATACGAGCCAATTGCCAATTTACACACTCCCAAATAATTAATTCCAACATCAATTCGAATACGACAACGAGCTAAAAAGAAATTACCCGAATTATTAAATAAAAATACTTTTAAATATTTGAAAATTTGAGAAAAGAGAATGTTCGGTTGACGTATGGATGGTGTTCCATACATTACACGTCCCCGTGCTTTTTTGCCTACCTGCATTGTGCTGCTACCATCGGTCAAAAAAAGAACAACAAAGAGGTTAGCAGTGTGTTTTAGGCACGTCATCGCCGAGCTAAAATAGTAGAGAAAATATCGGAAAACTGCGTAAACTATATATAGTAATTGAAATTGTATAGTTTACTATCAACGGTATTTGTTCTAAAGTGTCTAACTACACATCGCCAATGCATTGTGAGTGGTGAATGGTTGCCGTAGTTGCTCGTTCCTCACTGGTTCCCGAGTTGACCAACCAAGGATTCGAGGCGATCTCGACGGCTCACAGGTTTGTTTTTATCCGATTTGAGCCAATAGTTTGGCAAGTTGCATAACGTGCACAACATTCGAAGCAACTCTTGTCTGTTTTTAACTAAAATGTCATTTTATAAGTTGAAATTGCCTTTTCTTTGGTAATGGCTGGGCTTCACTATCTGCGCCATTTTCCTTTTGTGTAGAATTCGCTCACCCCCAATGTGTATCTTTACACTTTAAATTCTGCATGTGTATGCTTCAACCTTTGGATCTACATGCTGTAGTTTAGTTTAAAATATAACTAAATTTTTATTAGTAGTTGTTAATTAGTTCATCGAACACATTGCTTTTAACGATTGTTCATTTTGGATGTTGAGGAAAATTTTTTCATTTTTATAAAATGGCCTTTTGGGTCAAGAGTTCAACGATTTTTTTTTTTAAGTTGGGGATTTATAGATTAGGATAGAAGAAATGGTCATTTTTAGTTGGAGAAATGGGATTTTTATAATATTTTTATGTTTTTATTCCTTTTGCGATAAAAAATATTTTTTTTAAATTTTTAAAATTTTAAAATTAAAATTAATAATTTAAAAAATAAAAATTAATTCACATGAATTTTTTTTGTTTTATTTTTGACGATTTAAATTTTTTTGTAATTTTTTTTTAAAGTCTTTAAAGTATCGACGTCGCGTTGTAGTCCAAGAAAATAATCGATTTACCTGGCAGATAGAAGTGAAGCTCTTCGAGTCCCTTTTTAGTTTTATTGATAAACAGAAAAAATAAAGAGAAATGAAAAATATTAAATTTTACATTTTCATCGCTTCGAATGTCGTCTTTAAAGGTTAAATTTTGGTTAAGTGTGGGAAAAACCTTTTTTTTAAATGACCAAAGAAAATTTAATTAAGAACTGGAATGTAATAAATTTCATTCTTGCTTTGTACAAACTTAGAAAATGTCTGATTAGATAAGTGATTCAACCACTTTTCGCATGTAATCTGAAGTTATAAATTTTTTAAATTTAATCTTTGAAGGGTATGGATAATGAAAGTAATGACGGAAGTATCGGTGATACCTTTCTCACTGGCAGTGGACAATACATTGTTCAAGCCGAGGGTAAGAGAATTATTTACATTTTAATTCGCAAAATGTTAATATTTTATTTTTAAAATAATTTTTAAAAGATGGTGAAGATAGTATTGGAGGCGGTGGTGATTCGGAAGGTGGAGGAGATGGAAGTGGGAAGGATCACGAACCACTTAGGGAACAGGTAATTAAAAAAATAATAATAATTAAAAATTATATTTAATTCTGAATAAATATTTTAGGATCGGTTTTTACCGATAGCCAATGTCGCTCGCATCATGAAGAAAGCGATTCCTAAAACGGGTAAAATTGCTAAAGATGCGAGGGAATGTGTACAAGAATGTGTATCAGAATTCATAAGTTTCATTACAAGCGAGTAAGTATCGATTTTTTTTTTATGTTTAAATAGAAAATTTGTAAATGGCAAAATTTCAAATTTACAGAGCAAGTGACAGATGTCATCAAGAAAAAAGGAAAACAATTAACGGTGAAGATATACTTTTTGCAATGTCTACTTTAGGGTTTGATAATTATGTCGAACCACTTAAACTTTACTTGCAAAAATATCGGGAAGTAAGTATAAATAATCCAATTCAGTCTTTGGAACCATTTTTAATTTTTTTTTATTAGGCAATAAAGGGTGAAAAAACATTAAACGCAACTCACGGTGATTCGGGTCTGGAAGAATTAGGAGAAGATTCATTTTGTAAGTTTTAAGTAAATTTAATTTTTATTTTTTAAATTTAATTTTTTTTTTTTTTTAAATTAGCTGCTCAAACATTAGCAACTAATATGTTGACAACAGATCAAAGTGGACAAGCAAATGTTATTTATGCAACCACTTATCCGAATCAGGTAAAATATTAATGTAATAAATGAATTACTTTGTTAATATATTATTGATATTAATTTTTCAGATCGCACAACAAATTCATTTCGCATGAAGTAACTTATGAAATTCATTTTGTAAGAGTAAAAACGTCTGGGAATTTTGACAACTAATTTTCAGTGCCTTCATTAACTGGAAAAAAATACTTAAAACGAAGAGATCATGTACTGTACACATCGACATCATTTTGTTTTTTAAAAATTACGTAAGTGGTATAAAGAGTGGTTTCGGGTACAACAATTTTTTGGATTTACGACGTTGACAAATAATTTTGAAAGTGTGAAAATGATTCACTCCCATTTTTTTTGTACTTCAAAACATGAAATTTTTTTTAAAAGAACTTAATTCGAATTTTCTTTTAATTTAATATGATAATTGCTTTGATAAGAATATAAGATTTGCAGTGTTTATTAGAAGTAAACTAATAATGTAAAATTGATAAATTTGAATTTATTGTTATTTTCAAATTCTATTTCAATGTATAACCACATTATTTAAAAAGTATTTGAAAAGAACATTTTTTTAAATCCTATTTCTATTCCCATTTGCTGCTGAATCTCATAGTTTTTTTTAAAAAATATTATATGTTTAAGCTTAATTAAAAAAGAAAAAAGATGTTTTTCTTTTATTTTATTCGATTTTTAAAAACAAATTCCTGTTGTAGGTTTTTAAAATGTTCAATAAATATCCTTTAGCACCAAATTAATATTTATCTAATTGTAAAAATTAATTTAAAATGATTTCTCTGCAAAATTTCAAATATATTTCATACAATTTAACTACAATCAATAAGTTATTAAATTTACAGTAATTTTGAAAAAAAAAAAATTTCCCGCATTTTTCATTGCAAATGCCTCGGATAAATTGGCAGTAGAGAAGCTGATCAAACTATTCTTTCTACAATCATTTTAGCTAAAAGCTTTTCTAAGTATACATTTAAATATGAAATAAAATTTTTTAATTTAAAAATTGATGAATTTTTGTTTGCAAATTTTGAAATTAGGCATCCACAATAATAAATACGACAATCGACATAGAAAAAATGCAACTATCTAAACTTATTATCTAAATTTTATCAAACTAACTGTTTTTTTAAAAGTTAATTACATAAACAAACAACCATAGATTTCATCATTTGTCTTTGCCTTTTCCCCAAAACTGATCAAATCTTGTTCGAGCCATCTCGAGTGTGTCTGTAGCTAAAGAACGGCCAGAGGAAGGCAAAGAGTGAACACAGGGTTGGGACTGATCCTGACGCCCTTCATTCGAAATTGATGATGGAGTCTGTTTGCTTAAACTCACTACACAGATAGAAACGAAAGTCCTTACAGAAGAAGACAACAACAAATCATTACCAGCAATTATTTTGCAGTTTTCAAGGTTTTAAAAAAAAATTAATAAATGAAAAATAAATAAAAAAATCTAAAAAAAAAAATCTTTTTTCTAAGCTATTTTATAATTTGAAAAATTGTCTGAACTACGGTGTTATTAGATGTGAAATTTTAAATATAATTTTAATTATTGTTTCAGTTGTCTTCGTCACTCAACAGCAGATCCCCATTCGTATAATACCCTAAAATTATGAGAAAATAAAAGGCGAAACTAAACCAATATTTTTTAAATGAAAAATTATAAAAATAAAAATCCCTGTTTTCCTCAATTTTTAAGTTGTATGAAAAAGACTGGTTTTTTTTTAAATATTACTTTACTTAAAAATTACCTGTGTCTGTTATGGGTGGATGGTAATTTATGCCAAGTTTACTTTCATCGCTCTTTAACGGATCATCTGCATTCGATAGATTAATGAAAATTATAGATTTCGATTGTCAATCTCATTTTTTGTTTTACCGTCGATTATTAAGTTGTCGGTCCATTTAATGCCAGTGTCTAACGGTATAGTCCACTTGACAGGTTCGGGTGACTTCACCGAAATCTGTTCTGGCGATTTGACTCGAGTTGGTTCTGGGGGAGACTTGACCAGAGGAACCATTTCAATTTTACCATTGATTGGTATAAGTGGAGGTGGACTTTGTATGCCTACATTAACACTTATATACCTTTCATTTAATTAAAAAATTAAAATTAATGAACCTTCTTTTTTTGATTCAATTCCATTTTGTTCAATTAAAGCTTCTTCTTCTTGACCTTTCTCCAATATCTTGTCAGTCATTTTAGCCGATGGACGAGCTGAAGAATGTATCTTGACAACTGCACTATCGTCCGCTGGTGATTTTTCTTGTTTGGATTTAGTCGTACTCGACAACGAAGCTACAAAATGTAAAATTATTGCTCAACAAATGTTGCGAGTGAAGCGGTTAAGAAAAAATAAACAAAAATTACTAGGTCTTTGACGTTTAATATCTGGCATAGCAGCTGCTTGAGGTCGAGCTGATGGAGGGGCAGCAGATTGTGCACGTGCAGCGGTACCATATTTAGGCGAATGTGCTCCTGCAAAGTTGAAATAAAGGCAATTAAAAACTTCTTCAAGAAAATTTCAATGTAATAAACAACAAGAAAGAAAAAATAAAAACCTTCAAATGTGTTAACGAAATCTGTTTTAATGGATCGTAAATAATTTAAATTCAACGTCGTTTCACAATAAAATTCAAAAGCCAAAGCATGTGCTAGTGATCAGTAAAAAGCTAATAAATTAATTTAAGAATTAAACAAGAACGTTGCTAAGAACCACTTGCATTAAGTGATACAAACCAAAGCAGCAACAATATAACATATTGCAAACAGTAAATTATTCTTAAACAAGTCCGAATAAATTATTCTATTATTAAATTAGCATTCATAATTACCTACAATATACAATAGCAACTTTGCGTTAAGAGGTTTATTAATTCAATTTATAATCACCCCCCACCCCCCACCCCAACCGCCTAATTTGTCTTTGCGGTTTATGCATGCAATTTTTTGGGTAATTCAGTCGATTTGTGTTTCGTGTAAGCTGATTAAGCAACAGACCACAGATGTTGAAGAATATTTACAACTAAATTAAATAACTGTACCAAAACAACTTAAGTTAACCTTTGATTCGGTTCCTTTTAAGCTTAATATAATTTTGATGTATGAAAACAAATCAACTTTAAATAGATAAAGCCATTAAAATTTACTACATTCACTTCCAACTTAAATTAATCACTTCATTACAAATTCGTACGAAACTGTAAAATCTAATATGCGCTGTTTTGCTATTCATCTAAATCAATTTACAAAATTTAAACAAATTTAAGCAGTTTTATGCAAGAGGTAAATTAAGATAAAAAAAATGTTAAGTACCACTTTTGGATTTAGCGGGTGCAGCATCAATTTTCCTCGCTTCCTTATGAACCGCAACTGGTTCCAATTTGTCGCGAGTCGGAGAAGTCAACAAGGAACCGTCTAACAGAACAGGACCATCAAACGTGTGCAATGCGTGATAACAAAAATTACAAACACAATGCAACACTAAACACTAAAGGAAATGAGAAATGCATGCAACGTGACTCGTATTAAAGATAAGCCAAAAATTAAAAATAAAAATCAATACCAAAATCCATCATAAATTAAATTTTCAAATATATAATTACTTTAAAAAAAATTAACTAACCTGATGCAGGTGTTGTTCTTTGTAGATGATGACGAGTCGATTCACGTCCACGTCCACCATCCAGTCGAGGACTGTTAAAAATACAAGAAAAAGCAATTATTAATTAATTAAATGATTAATCCAATACGAAAATATTATACGCAATAAATGAATGATGTATTGAATTCCCACAAGTCATTTATGTTTATATTAATCTTAAATACGATTATAACAACTTTAACTGCTAACTTTTGAATGTGCAAAGCAGGAGATTTGAGGCTATATTTCATTTAAAGCACATGTGCTTGTATGCATTTTACTCATTAAAAATGCATTAAGTAGCGTCATATTTTCCGTGCGGGATTTTGTAATGTTTACAAAACCGCATGTATAATGAATAAAAGTATACGCTGTAACTTTTATGAAAACAAAAAGAAAAAAAAAAGTAAATAAATTTGGCATTCAAAGTTTTTTTAAATTCATGCCAGATTTATATTTTTTAGTAATTTCGACTGCTTTTTGAGACATGCAGGGCAAGTGCGCTCACAACAGCAAACCTACATGACATGAGACGGTGGTCGGGGTTTTCTCTCGGGTTGTGTTTGCGACCTTGCTGCCGTTGAGGCTGCAATAGCCGATCTGCATTTGGGCTTTGTAACTTGTTTGCGCTGTTGCGCCTGTCGAAAGTTTTCTTTTTCTTTCTGAGCCTTGCCTTTGGTTTCATCTTTCTTTCTAATCATATAATCAATACAAAATATCTTGTTGTTTTAATTATTTTTTTTTTAGCTTTAATTTCTTGTGAAAATTTATTTATGGGAATATGTGAAAAATAAAATAAAATTTTTTTTTAAATAATAATTTTGTGAAGAAGCGATTTTTCAATTCAAAAATTAATTTGAACCTTTTTTTCTTCAATTACAAAAACCTCGAAAATTCGAGTTTGGGTTTTATACCTCGGTACAGCCGCTAAAGCCAAAGCTGACAATGATTCCCTTTGAGCCACTTGTTTCCACAGTTCTTCCTGATGGCTTAAGTAAACGGGACTCAAATGTTCGGGCGCTAAACCAGTTCCCAAAGCTCGGATTTTGTATTCACCAGCTTTGCGACGGGATTCTATTAATGCTTCGAACCATTTACCATCTTCGGTCGGTGCTGGTGCATCTAATTGCTTTTTTGAAAATATTAATAAAATATATTTTTAACTTAATGTAATTTTCAAATTATTTATTGCCAACCTGTGCATCTTTCGCTTTCATTCTACTTCCATCGAATCGAGTGTGTTTCGAGGGCGGTTTGAATCGAGCCTTGTATTCGGTCTTAAAATCTCTATCATTGTAAAAAACAAAATATTGTAGTTTTAAGGTTAAATGTTAATATAAAGTGCGTGTAGGTCATACTTAGGTTTTCCTAATGTTTCGTTAAAAGTATCCTCAATAATTTGTTCCTCGAGAGCCTTCATGCCGGAATCATCTTGAACTGGTGATCTTTCGCCATCCTCAACGTGACCGTTAGGCAGTTGATGATGACCGGTAATTCCATCTTGTGTGGCTTGAATGGCTCCCATCGAGATTGATTTACGAGGAGAATCTTTAGCATAATTAACGACAGTAGTCCCGGGAGGCCAAGCAAACTGCGACCGATATTCACTGATTTTTGGTGTGGGTATGTATCCAACCGGTGGAAAACTCTGAGTCATCATCTTTAAAAAATTAAAAAAAAAAAAAAATTAAAGTCAACAACAACTATCAAAATATTCCGATTTTTACAAACTTCTAAGAAACAAAATCTTTCACAACTCTTTTCTACTCCTAATTAGTACTAACAACCATATAATTAACTATTCTGTACATTACAATTATAGTATAAAACAATGGAAAATTTACAATTGGATAATGACGTCTTCCAACGTAAGGCTCCACAGATCGACTGCGTATACTTCCGTGATGATTTTTATTTCTTTCCTCGGACTAAAAAAACAAAAAAAAATTAATTACATTAAAGCATTTTCCCTTTCATTATTAATAATATGAAAACGCACAATCTAATTTCACGCCGCACATTAAATTCACTGAGAACCTCAACATATAAAAAATAAAAATATTCTAATTCTTCAATCCAACACATTATAATCCACACAATACAAAAATCCTCTTATTTGCAGCATTAAATCCTATTTATCAATTCAATTAATCCAATTGTTGAGCCGATAAATCAGATTTCAACCTAAATTAATCCCAAATGAATTGGCATTACATTACGATGGAAAACTCGCACCAAACACAACAGGAAGAATGGATGAACTCATTACAGAATAATAAAACTTTACTAACAAAATCATTCATGCGTTATGGTTTTAACACTTAACATAACCAAGTCACGGGCGTGTATAATTATCTTGGGAAATCCGTGATTTATAAAATTAATATTACACGACTGTAACTGTGATTGCATAATACATTTTCTTGTTAAGTTAAATAGTTTGAATTACGATTTAACGTTATAAATCATAACCATATTTTAATTTTACGACCGCTCAAAGGAATACGGAACACGACTACGAATCAATGAAGGTCATCGTCCTCTTAACCTAAAATGTCCTTGGATCGTAATATTCCATCTTTAAAATTTCCGAAAAAATACTATGAAATACTTACAATTGTATGCATTGCGTCGAGATCGAATCGATATAATTTAACATTAGCACTAGACTTTTTTTAGCTTTTTTATTTTTTTTTAAAATATTACACTGCAATTTGTTGGCGCAGTTGATACTTGAATAAACATTTAGGATACGACATTAAAAATCATGGGTTACGCACTCCCATTAAATGCAATGTGTGGATAAATTAAATACACCGCAGTAATCGAATGAATTTTAATTTTTGCAAATTCAAAATTTAATTTTATCATTTTAACTAATCCCGATGGTTAAAATTATTCAACCACAATTTTGTAATTTATACTAAACAAATGTAATTTCTTTAACCAATAGTTACAGAAAATCGACGATAGGTGATTTACTTGAATATTTATAGCAGCAATATTTTATATCAGCCAAAATGGATTGAAGGAAAAGTCAATAACGAATACTGAGTTTATTAAATTTTTTTCCATATCCTTTTTTTTTACTTTCCATTAAAAAAAAAAAGAGGAAAAAGCAAAATTGACTTACCCTAGCTCGGTCATCGCGGTTAGTCACTGCAAGTGTCTCCAAGGAATCCAAACCATCACTTTTAACCATTCTTATCACTTGATGACTTTTATAAGCCAAATCCGGATATTTTTTTTTCCTAGACAGAGCTGGTTCATGTATGGCTGAAAAAGACATTTCCATTGAAAAAAATTATTTTGACAAATGGGTTTATATATATTACACTGTGGCTGTGACAATGTAAGTTCTGTTTGCTTCTTAATTCCATCTTGAATTGGAGCATGGTAAGACGAATCATGCCATGTAAAGTGAGTTTTGTACTCGGAGCTGAACTGTTAAGGAAAAATTAAATAAATAAAAATTTAAATTTAATTAATAATAAAAAAAAAAAATTAATTATATTTAAAATAAAAAATAACCTAATTTTGTTCTACTGCATTATTAATATTTAATTTAAAATAATAATTTTCACTAATTATTTTCTTCCGTAACACTTAACCCATTGCAATTAAATTACTCATTAAAAATGACATCTCTCGCCTTTCCTTTAAAATTAACAAAATATTTAAATATTTTAAATATTTTGCAGTAACCAAGTGTTATTACGATCATTATTATCTAATAATTAAATGCAAAGCAAAATAATAGTTTTGAAAATTGTTATTTTCTTAATCTTAAGGTTGGCTTGACTGCAATTCAACCTACCTTCTCTGTGGGCATTGATGGGCAAATGCGGCACAGGCTGCGAAACGAATTAAGCATGAGAAATGTATAAGAAATGTGGCAAAAATTCTATATCTTAAAGATTTGTAGGGAAAAACATAAAATGATAACAAAATTGAATTTTTGATCACTGGAGCCTTTGTGAAAACAAGAGCTCTTAAAAAACTAAGCTTAGCATGTTCTCGTACATCTTGTAGGCCAATGCTGATAGGTCAACAGCACGTTTAACTCTGCTTATTCTCACTAGATGGCGCACAAAGCTCAATAATATAAAATCCTTGATTGGTATATTATAGAAATATATCGAATGTTTTAACCCAAAAATTATTTTTTCACTAGAAATTTTGTTTGAAAAGTCTTAAAAGTCAGTGAAAATTAAATTTAAGTTAAAATTTTGGCTTTTTCTATTCATCATTCTAATTACTTATTTATCAGTTTTCAGCAGAGATTCAATTGTGTATTTGCAATCAAATGTCACTAGATGGTGGTGAAGTTTGACCCATCAAATCCATATCTATTTATTGATAGGAAAAATAATTCAGATAATGAAAATTAATTCAATTAAGTTTTGATTTTTCATCCAATTTCGAAACTAAGAGTTAAATACCACAAAAGTCTAAATTAATTGTAAATTTATAACTAAATTTTTATAATAATATGTTGAAGACATGAAATACATAACATTTTACATATATATCCAAGTTAATAAGAGACAAAATGCATGGCATACCTTGTTAGATAATGAAGAGTCGGACATCATGACTGAAACAACGACATCTAGCGGAATGTTTTGTATTTACTGCTGAATTTAACCTTCTTTTTCGGGCCTGTAGGATATATTGCGCCTCATCGATGCCACAAACCGAGCAGGCGGATAGGCCTTTGGTTTTATAGTAAAACAAAATTTCTATTGCGTAAAATTATAAAAAAAAATGCAAGTTAATGTTTTACCACGTGTTTTGCCGGCGTTTAGGGTAATCGAATAATTTATATTATTTACCAAAATTATTAAATAAACTCGTTTCGATAATTTTATGAATGACATTGAAAAGTTGCCCTCGTTTGTTTGCTTAATAATTATTAGTGAATTTTATTTCTAGGTAAATGGTCCTACTTCTAGAATATTATCCGTTGGTGTTTTGTGTGGGAATAAACGATCGTATTCGACCGGGGAAGTTGATTTGGTAGTTATTGGAGCTGGTCCTGGCGGTTATGTAGCTGCAATTAAGGCATCCCAATTGGGCATGAAAGTAAATTTTAAGTTTGTTTGTAAAATTAGAAGTAAATTTTTATTTTTTATTTTCAGACTGTTTGCATTGAAAAAAACGACACACTCGGCGGAACTTGTCTTAATGTTGGATGTATTCCATCAAAATCACTTCTTAACAACTCTTATTATTGGCACATGGCACATAGTGGAGAGCTGAAAAAGAGAGGAATTAATAGTAAAACATTTTTAAGTTTTTATTTTTGTTAAAATAATTTTAAAATAATTTTTTTTTAAGTGCAAGGTGTGACTTTGGATTTAAATGCCCTCATGGAACAGAAAAGGCAAGCAGTAAAAGGCTTAACGACTGGAATTGCTGGACTTTTTAAAGCAAATAAAGTAAATTTTGTGGGTCAGCCTCATGCCAGTGTCATTTCGCGCTAGTGCTATTTTATTTTAGTGCTATTTAACGTGGGCGTTATATCATGCTAGCGTTATATTATGTTGGCGTGATAAATAAATTTTAATTTTGCAATATCAATTGCACGTCATATTGCCCTAATGTTATATTTTCCCAGCGCAATATTGCACCAGCATTATATTACTTCAGCGTCATTTTCATTGACGCTGGAATGATACTAAGTGGGTGACCTTTAAGCCTGTTTCACATGGGAAATTTGTGCGAATTTACCAGCTTGCGCGATGGCAAAATTCGTGTGATGGTAAAATCGCATTGTTTCACATGAGACGGGGGTTCACGTGAAACAAGCTTTAAGGTTGAAAGACTACATTTGATAAATTGAAAAATTTTTAATTTTTCCAAATATTCAAAATTCCTTTTTTCTTCACTTAATCCAATTTCAATTGCTTGGACTTGAGACGGGTCACATGATTTAGCGCAAAAAAAATTCTTATTTGCACGCGATTTTTTCGTCTTAGGTGTATGGGCGTAGGCACTGAGGATGCTCGGTGCTCACTTGAAGGAGAAAAATAGTGACATCAATTTGAATTTACGCTGGCTTGATATGCCGCCAGAAAAAAGTTTATTTATTATCAATTTGGCGTTATTTCTAATTTTTTAAATAACGTCTCATTGGTATGACGCTGTTGCGAAATTGCACTAGCATTAATTAACGCTAGCGCTGTTTGATGATGGCGTGAAATAATGCTGGCAGCAATTTAATTTGATGTCAAAAATTAACACCGAATTGAATTGATGTCAGCATGAGAAGACCCGTATTTGGTTGATTATGTAATTAATATTTATTTATGTAATAATTATTTTTTCGTTAAAGGTAACCCATATTCAAGGACACGCTAAAATAACAGGGAAAAATGAAGTGACTGCTATTAAAAAAGATCAAAGTACACAAGTAGTTAAAACGAAAAATATTCTTATTGCTACTGGGTCTGAAGTTACACCGTTTGCAGGAATCGATGTAATGTTTTAAAATAATATAAAAACAATTTTTTAAAATTTGTTTGATGGAAATAGATTGACGAAAAGCAAGTGGTGTCTTCAACGGGAGCACTTTCATTGGACAAAGTCCCACAAACCATGATCTTAATTGGTGCTGGTGTCATTGGTTTGGAATTGGTAAAAATAAATTTTAAATTTTTTAATTAGTTTTATAAACTAATTTAGATTTTAATTTTAGGGTTCTGTTTGGGCATGGCTGGGTACTAAAGTCCGAGCAGTGGAATTTCTCGGCCACATCGGTGGTATGGGAATCGATATGGAAATATCGAAAAACTTCCAAAAAATACTAACCAAACAGGGTCTACAGTTTAATTTAAATACGAAAGTAACTGCTGCTCAAAAAGCTGGTACTAAAGTGAAAATTCAAACCGAATCTGTTAAAGACGCATCTAAAAAAGAAGAGGTGAGTAAATTATGTGCGTGAAGTTGGCCTAGCAACTTTATTGTACAGATTACCAAGCATGTTTTTAACGTTAGTTTTCATTTTGGGAATTTTTTTGCCTAAAGAAGAAAGTTGTCGAGCCAACTTCATGCCATACCAACAATGTTGGCTAATCTTCACTAAATGTTAGTTCTAGGTTAGTTTTATCAACCTAGCATGGTTTTAACATTTGTTCTAATTTTTTTAAATATTTTATACGAAATTTACATAAATTGTCCACTAAAAGTCATTTTTGACTTTTAGTGACTTTTAGAATTTGCTAAAAGTCATTTTTTTCGTGAACGCATGTTTAGAAAAGACATTATAAAATGCACTTTTAAGAGTTTGTGCATATGCTACTGATAACAAAAGTTACAAAAGGAAAAGGATAAGTGGCAAATTTGGGACTTTTATAATGCAACTTTTAGAGCTTGCATTTTAAAAGAAATGACACAAATATGATATCATTTCTGATTTTAAAAGGCGACTTATAACGACTTTTAGTAAAAGTCATATAAGGTAAACAGCTTTGAACGCAGCTAATGTCTTTTCTAAACGTGTGTTCACGAAAATAATGACTTTTAGCAAATTCTAAAAGTAACTAAAAGTAAAAAATGACGTAACTAAAAGGGAATTTTAAGCTTTGAACGCAGCTAATTACTTGTCACGAGCGTTCGTATTCCAAAACCGAAAAGTCGCAAACTTTTTTCCTATTTTTTTTTACATTTTTAAGTAAAATATGCCAAGCAAAAAATCAGTATAGTAAATATTAATTTGATCTCAGATTTGCATTTGACCTAATTGGAAATTAGCTTATGATAAAAAAGATTATTTCAGTTTATTCAATTTTATAATTAAAATAATTTAATCCAAAGACGTGATTTTATATATACACAAACTTAAGAAACGACATAAAGATTACAGGTGCACTTTACCTTTTTGTACAAAACATGAACTGAACAACGTATGAATGTTATAACACAAATATAATTTCGAGAAGGAACTAAATAATTTTAATCGGTATTAAAGTTTGGCTCGAGTACGATCCTAACACAACCAATTGCATCTATATTTAAGTCAAACAGCAGGACTGTAAATCACGTTTTGATGGATATGAACTTAATTAATCGAAGACTTTGTTTTATATTTGATTAAGGAGAAATCTAATCACTTTTACAAGTTGTATTATTTGATTCAATCAATTATTTCAAAGTAAAGAAATATTTTGGAGAATAAATGGTCAAATGAAAACCTGAGATCAAAATAATATTTACTGTACTGATTTTTTGCTTTGCATATTACACTTAAAGATGTAAAAAATAGTGAGAAGTAACTGTTGACATGGTGTTTTTTATCCCAGCAATTTATGAAAATTAAAAAAATTTTTAAATTTTAAAAATTTTAAAAATGATAAGTAACGTTAAAATCATGCTAGGTTGAAAGCACTAACTTAGAACTGACCAGAACCAACGTTTAGTAAAAAATGGCCAACATTGTTGGTATGGCTTGAAGTTAGGTTAACAACGTACTTAACACCGTTTGAAATCTGTACAATAAAGTTGCTGGGCCAACTTCACGCTCGTGAGAAAATGTAATAATAATTTAAAAAATTCACTAATTTAATTATTTCTAGTTGGAATGTGATGTCTTACTCGTTTGTGTTGGTCGTCGGCCATTCACTCAAAATTTAGGTTTGGAAGAAATGAAAATAGAACGTGATCAACGAGGACGTATTCCTGTAAATGCAAAATTTCAGACAGTCGTACCAAAGTAGGTAAAATGATTTGAATTTGTTAGAAACATGAATTAAAGCATACCCACGATAGTATTTACGCTATTGGCGATTGCATTCATGGACCAATGTTGGCCCACAAAGCTGAAGATGAAGGTATTTAAAAATTAAAATCATTTTTGATTCTTTTATAAATGGATTTGAATTTTTTTAGGAATTATTTGCGTCGAAGGAATAACTGGTGGATCTGGTCATATAGATTATAATTGTGTTCCGTCTGTTATTTACACTCATCCTGAAGTGGGTTGGGTTGGGAAAACCGAGGAAGACTTGAAAAACGAAGTGAGAAATCTAAATTTATTTATTTTTAATGAAATTTAAAAAACTTGTTTTTAAAGGGCGTGCAATACAAAATAGGGAGATTTCCATTTATAGCAAACAGTCGTGCAAAGACAAACAATGACACGGATGGTTTGGTTAAAATTTTAGCTGATAAAGCTACGGATAGAATACTCGGCGTTCACATAATTGGAGGGGTCAGTTGAAAGGTGAAATTTACATTTTAAATTTGGTATTAAAATTATTACTTTTGGTTCAGGGAGCTGGGGAAATGATAAACGAGGCTGTTCTAGCGATGGAATACGGTGCATCTTGCGAGGATGTGGCTCGAGTTTGTCATGCTCATCCAGTAAGTTAATTTAGATACATTAAAAATTAAGATTAATGAATTTTATAATTTTTTTAAAAAAAAAACAGACTTGTTCGGAAGCTTTTAGAGAAGCGAATTTGGCTGCTTTCTGTGGTAAAGCGATCAATTCTATTTAATTTATATCGGGTATTAGTAAATTTTAGTACTAAAATATTAGATAAAAATTTTAAAAAAAGGAAAAAAAATGCATGTAATTTGATTTGTACAAAACAAATTTTAAAAAGACTGCCACATGTAATTTGTAAATGAAAGAAGGACTGTAATTGTTTTGATTAAAAATTATCACACAATTTAGAAAATTTCGTATTTACCGCACTTGAATCGATAATGACGAAAAATAGTAAAATTTGAATAAAGTTGAAAAATATTTTAAATTTGTACAAATTTTTTATATCTCACAACTACATTGTTACAAACAAATATCATTTGCAATGGGCATGAAATTTACACTTCAACTTCATTTGTACCGCCCCGTAAAAGTTGCACTAAAAACAACCATCTAAAATTAATCTTCTTAAAACCAAAAAATCCGTAATAATAATAATAATAATACAGTAATAAAAAAAAACAATTTGGTCTTAAAAATTAAAAAGATTTTAACTTGTATTTGAATAAAATCTAAGTCTTGTGTGCAAATCTGATAAATATTTTAATACAGATAACAAGGACTCAATGCCTTTAAATTTCTAACGTTTAAAATAAAATTATTTCATAATACAAATTGTGGGTAAATGTATATATATATATATTTATATATATAAATGATTAAAAATGCTCTATTTAGAAAATTGCAATTTTTCTCTCAATTGTATTTTCATATTTCTAATAATAAAAAGGAATGCTTTAATGTAGAATAGAAATTTTTTTTACCCATAATTGATTACAATAAAATTACAATAATTAAAGCTGACTGATTAATTGAAAAAAAAATTAATTTCTTCCAAGAAAAAACACTTAGATTCGTAATCACAAAAATCGACCAAAACACATTATTCTTGGTTTTCAACCACAAATTGAAAAAAATAAAAGGAAAATAAAAATGCCTATGATATTTTAAGTAAATACAAAATAAATTTTCAGATTTCATCTCAAGAAAGCTCGATATTAAATGTCAAGACAATGGAAAATTATCGGGCACTAACTTAATTAACATCAAAGCCAAAAATCATTTAAAAATAACATTTTTTAAAACCATGATCGTAACTTGTAAAAGTCAACTCATATTTTGATTTTAAACAATAAACATTTTCCTAATTCATCCATTTTTTGCAATTCGGGGCTCCACATAAACAAGGAATTTTATGCTGATCGTCTTCAATATCAAATTTATAGTCGTAAGTCAACTAAAAAAAATATAAAAATCATTTAGTAAAAATCATTTTAAAATTATTTTAATTCCATACTTCTTCACCACGCGATATTCTTCTGTTGGCGAAAATGATAATCCTACTTTCGCGATCGATAGGTACGACTTCAGCAACACAATTTGGATTGCATGAATGATTAATGTAACGTGCCAATCCACCAGTTAAAGTTGCATCAATTACACGACTATCGTCTAAACGGAACATATAAATTCCTCGATTCTATTTTTAAAAAAGAAAAAAAAAATCAATAAAATCCAATAGGGAATTTACATGTCGATTTTACATACCTGATCTTCGTACATTCTCTCTCTCGATTCCGATACTTCATTTCGAATTGTTTCGCCGATATATTCAATGACCATAGTGTGTTTTTCTAAATCTCTCGAAGCGTATAATCCAAGACCCTAATTGATTAAATAAAATATTTTAAAAAAATAAAATTAATTTGGGATATTCAAACTCACTTGAATTCTAGATCGAGCGAGATAAACATTATTTCGCCATTCTGTCTTCATTCTTCTGTATTGTGAGGATTTTGAATGCACGAATTGTTTTGTGTATGGACAGGCAACTTCCATTCCTGTTATGGTCGTTTGAAATGATGAACGAGATGAACTGCTTGTGTGTAATGTGTGGGGACTAAAACAAAATGATAATTAATAACAACTTTTCGTGTGACTCGAAATGCACCTCCAATGCAAATTAAATAATTAAATTGTCGATTTAAAATGCAGTTGACGCTCGTTTTAAATTATTTAAAAGACAAATTGATATTGGGTATTTAAAAAAAGTATTTTGAATATTAATAATGTTTTTAAAAAATAAAATTACTTCCTGAATGGTAAGTTTTATTTACAAAAGTAATGATGGGTTTATTTACAAAAGAAAAACATCGAAATTACATTTTACTAATCACTAAAACTTGATAAAATAGTTTCAACTTAATTATAATGAAATGATTAAATAAGCGCTGAAATGATTAAAAAAAGATTTTTGGAGGTGCAAACTGCAGGTCACAAACAACCCATTTTAAAATTTATTTTCAAACCAACCGTTTAAAATGAGTGCGTAATTTCGGTTCAGAACGGGCACAACCAGTAGGATTGATCGCAAGTGGCAAATCGAGCAATGGTGATTTGCCGTACTTGAAATTATAATCGCTTAATGTTTCCACTCCTGGTAACTAGAAAATAATTTTAAAAGAAAAATATGTAAATAACTAAAAAAAAACCCAAAAAACTGACTAAATTAATTAAAAAACAAATATATTAAATATCATTTTACCGATTCCAATACTCTGTGAACTGACGGTTCAGTCAATCCAAACAAATCTTCGCCCTTAATCCCAGCAGTGAACACTTTAACGGTCTTGGCATCGCTTCGCATTTTCTCAATCGGCTCTAAAACCTTTTGCCAAACGCCTTTAGCTGTGGAATCTCTAAGTGTGATCTCTTCGTAGCCTTCGTCACGAACTTTGATCCAAAATTCCGGTCTACCGTCCTTATCGGATATGCCGCACAAGTAAGGACATCGCCTGCCGAGTGCGTGCATGCTCCAATACATACGAATTATTCTGAACCCGACCTAAAATCAACAAGAAAAAATTAAAATTAACAAATTTTGTAAAATTAAATTTGGAATTAATTTCTTACCGGAAAAATACATTTGTCTGAATGGAATGCTTGCAGCTGATGTGGAAGCAGCTGGCCGACCGAAAGGAAGATAAGGCTGCCAACACGAAGCAGGTATTTCTGATCACCTTGATGCATTATGCTTAAATGATAATTTGAAATTAATAAATAAAAAAAAAATTTTCTTGCAAAAAATGTATTTACCAAGCAACCTGACGCGTTTCCTCGCGGTTGACATACACTCGTCGGAAGACCGACAAACTGGACAGTTCGTTTTCTCTTAATTCGGGTGTCATTTGTTTAGGAATATGGTGCGGGCAAAGCATCGTTTTATCCTTAAAAAACATGCACATCTCTTTCAAAGCGCAGCCAAAATGATAAATGTTAACGCAGCGTAGTTTAAAACAGCCGAGTGTCGCTCCTTTTTTATGGCACAAGACACACTCGAGCATCGCACTTCGTTTCAGCGCTGCGTCCACATTCATTAATGCGCCGTTTACGGTTTCGTATACTTCGCCGGACCATAATGCACAATTTAAATGGATCCATTTGTCTACATCTATGTTTAATAACCTATTGCAAAATAACAAATATTTTTATACTCTTAACAATTGGAATTTCTCAAGTCACTATTACCGTGCTGGTCCATTGGTGAATCCGTCACCACTTTCGTGGCATAAAACGCACTGTCGAGTATCGTCGGGGAGATTTCTCGGTCGAATGCAAATATCCATCTAAATTTAAAATTTGCATTTGAATAAAAAAAATTTCAAATAAAAAAATATAAATTATTTACTTCATTAATTTCTTCTTCCGAAGGTGCCGTGTATTTCTTGGCAGGAATAACCGTTACATTCCAATATTTCCATCTCAAACCTCTCCATTTCTTAACGTTCGGTTCGTGTGTGATTCCATCGTCCGTCGTTTGATACTTTCTCATTCGTAATCTCTCTTCTATTTTTGTCTCCATTTCTTGGCCTCGGATTCCACTTTCAATTTGCGATAATCTATCTTCTTTTGAATCCGTTATTTCTTTATCGATCGGTTTCCTTATGAGACTGAGTTTCTTTTCCGAGTCGTCCGAAGTTTCCGACCTCGCCTGACCGCATCCGTCGCTCACGTGATCAACTAATGTAGCTGCTTCTTTTTCCTCGATGGCACTAGTTCGATGCGTGATTGCAAACTGCATGTAACAACTAGTACTACAAAATATGACCTCCTCTTCGTCCTAAAAAATTATGGCAAATAAGATTTAATACCCCAAATATTTTATTTAAACATTACCTGTTCGTCTTTGCTTAAGAACGACAGCTCCGATGCTTTTTTGCGTATCCCAGCACTTAGTACGACCACATCGCAATGACGGCAGAAGCGAGGTTTGCCATTTAAAATCGACTGAATGTCGACACCAGATTCTCTACCTGTTAAAATAAAAGTTAATTAATTATTCTTTTCACTTATAAAGTGGTTCAAGTACCTTTTTTATACAGGCCTAATTTCTGACTAGGTGGTGTTGTGGTCCGTTCGATAACTTCGTAAGTCGATGGAGGCGCAACCTTCAACAAGTTGGCAACTGCAGCTAAAATTCGCGGGATGTCTTCGGCAGCGGCGGAATTTAAGGTCAGCGTAACTGCAACATTCCCAGACTCCTTTAATGGAATAGGCGGAGCAAATCCGAGCTTCGATTTAAGCATTAATGTATCGGCACGTATTTGGTCAAGCCCAATTCCTTGATTTTCTTTATCCTAAAATTAAAAAAAAAGATAAAAAAAATAAATTTCATTTACCAAATTAAAATAAATTTTATTTTACTTTAACTCCACTATCGTCATCGTCGATTAAATTCAAATCCTTTAATTTGTCATCCTGTTTTGGACGAATGGGAATAACTTTGATCGGAACGCACGTAGCCAATGGAATACCAGGCGAAATACTTTTAAACTCGTCATTGTATTCATCGTTTTCCTTAATCAATCGTAGGTAACGCAACGGGTCGACGAAATCGGGATAAACGCATTCGGGTGACGAGGCTGAAATGATCGTATCGGGGCTGTCGGCATCTCTCACGGGTGTTTGACGTTGATCTACTTGAGGCGGCGGTGTTGGGAGCGATGCAGGAACTTCGACGGTAGATCGTCGGGTGTTGTCGCGATATCTGGTTGGAAATTCTTGATTGTAGAATCCACGGTGTGGAGGTGGCGTGGGCGGTAACGAGGCGGGTGGTGTGGGTGGATTACTTCCAAAGGGGTACACGGAGTAATAATCCACTTGATTAACCAAAGTTGAATTTCCGTAAGAACCCCGTAGTTTGGTCGCCGTTGAAATGTCATCCGATGTGTGCGTGGGTTTGATGTCGCTGCTGCCGTAGATGGGGCAGACGTTGAGACAAGGCGGAATTACGGGCTCGACGATGCGTAAAGGCGGTAACGATCTAAGTTGGGCCATCATGTTGCCCATATATGAATCGTAATCTTCTTCGGGTTTTGCACCGGATCCTTTTCGCGCTCTCTTTTTAGGAGGGATGCCGTCTTTGAGTTTAGGTTGCTTAGGTTGGCGTTTGGGCTGCATTTGACGTCGTTTTAAACCTTTCTGCGCTTCTTCTTGTTCCTGCATCCGTCGAATTTCTAGCAAATTCAATTATTATTTAAAAAAAATTATTTTAAAATTATTTAATTAATTTTTGTACCGATTAAAATTTGTTTCTCTTCGTTGCTTTTCAAATCGGTTTCACCTCGACCACCGACTTCGTGAGTCAGTGGCATTCTGTCAATCATTTCTAACTGTCGCCGCTGCTCGGGTGTGAGAACCACCGTCTCATCTATATCGTGGTCCTGTAAAATCAAATAATAAATTAAAATGAATTAATTTAAAATTATTTTAATTAAAAAAAACCTTTTCATCGTTCGACTTTTTCTGCGGTTGACTATTTTGAAGCAACTGCTTTAAAAGTGCGTTCTGGGGAATCACATCGTCATCCTTTGGCGTTTTCCTCGCATCTTTAAAAATAAAAAGTACTTTTGAAAAATTTAAATTTAACCATTTTTCAATCGACTTTAACTCACGATCATCAGATAACATTTCCTCTTTTATATC
>JAQFZU010000629.1:0-22026 GCA_034696185.1 Henia vesuviana | reverse complement strand
TTTGAATGGAAGATTTTATTCACTTCTTCCCTATAATAGAAATTGAAAGGATTTTGTTGTGCGAGAGTCATTGTTCGGCACTGTTGTTTTCTCATTTTTCTGCGTATTTCATCTTGACGAATCATGTCGGCGTAAATGGGAAAAAATGTTGTGGGTGGTATTGGATTTGCACGAAATATTTTTCGGCATTCGGCTTCATCCCTTTCCTTATTTTTTTCAACATCCCTTTCAACTCTTTTGCAAATTTTAAGTTTTTCGTCACTATCTCTGTTGTCATCACGCAACGTCATCTTAAATGGTTCTGGAATTGTTAATTTCAATTTCCAATTTTCTTCTTTTCTTTCATTTTGCCGATTCTGATAAATAATTGGATCTGGTTGATTTAAAATGTCGATTTCTCTATTCGGTTTATACGGAATTGACCGCGACGGTTTTAAAGCTTCAAAAAGTGCTTCAACCGTGGCAACAGTTTCGTAATTTGGTTCGACAACCTTCATTTAAATAAATACTTCACTAAATCTTTTAGTTGCGTTGGAATTGGTAGTCGTCTAAAAATGTAAAACATAAAAATGAATTATTACAGTGTTAAAAAGTAATTTATCGCTATATTTACATTTACAAACCAAAATTGCCAAAAAACCGTAACTATGATTAACGCTATGACCCTTTAAGGAATCTCAAAACAACCACAACACATGGAAATACCGATCATCTGATTTTTTTGTAGCATGTATTGCTCATTTGCAGAATCAAAAATATTAAATAGAAAATGGCTAGCTTTTAAGTGATACTGCCAATAGATGGCATTAGTTACTCAGGATTTGTTAATAATTTTTTTTTCAGTGAGCTCAAAATCATAATGGACTCAAAAATTAGTTTTTGGCAACAAAATTTTAGATTTAGATCTTGGACAAATAGAGGTTTTGTAAGTTTCATAATTTTAAATTTACATGATTTTCTTTTTATAAAAAAAATCATGTAAATTGAAATTTATATTTTGTAAGATAATTATATAAATATGCAGATTTAATTACAAATTTTGTTTTATGTTATTTTTAAAATGCAACAAATTTGAAGTTGCATACAATTAAAACTCAGAACCATTTTTTACATTTTGGAGTGAAAACAACTTTACACATTGCATATAAGCTCACTTAGGAATTGAGCCTTTATGCAAATCCCATGAATAAAAGGAAAGGCCAATTGGCAATTTAATTTTTCTAAAAACTAAGGTTGCTAAAAACAACTGATAAGTTCATTTCAGCAAATTGCTATTTTATCGTAAACAAAATCAACTAATTGATTAAAATTTTAATATAAAATTTTAAAGTATAATCGCATATCTTGGACGTCTGAGATTAGAACAGACACTATACAATTTCGTTTAAAGTTATATATATCTTTCGTGTGTTACATTTTTAATTCGGCTAATGAACTCTGTTGTTTATTGTTCAGTAGAATCTTTGACAATTCAAATAGAGAATACTGGTATTTCATTATTCATTATCTCTTTGATAGAAATGCTTCTCAAAAATAAATATAAAACAAATTTGAATAAAAATGTGAATATTATCAGTGTACTGAAGAAATATGCAGAAATCTTGAAAACATAATTATTTTATGTTTCTACATTTTTATCTGTAAAAAAAGTTTTACTTTTCTACTTCTAAACCTTTCCAAATCATATTTAGTAATATTTGCATTACATGAAGTTTTATTTTAAGGTTAATATTGTGTAGAGAACAAAGTAAAAATATATTAGGTTCCTCTTAAAAACAACCTTTATTTATAATCTAAAACTAATTCATTAAAAAATTAATGGCATTTTTAAAAATAACTTCAGCTGTGTGATCACAAAACGTATTAGTCATCAATATTTATTTTAAAAGTCTGGATAAATTTCTGATTAGCAACTGCCACATGAGAGGCTTTTATAATAATAAAATTATTTTGTTTTATTAAAACGTTAATATTTGCAAATAATTTCCAAGTGTCATCATCGATGTCAAATACTTAATAAAGCATAAAAAAATTTTTTTAATTCATTTATCTTGGTTTATTATTTGTAAAAATATTTCCAGATGTTGAATCTGTAAACAAAAACTTTCAAAACTGTTACGTAATTAAACACTTTATATTGTCACGCTTCGCGAGATCAATCACAATACTTGTTTTAGTGCCAAGAAGTTGAAAATTAGTCCTTCAAAACGTGCATAAGTGTCAATATTAAAGCGATAGAAGTAATATATACTTTATACTCTAACAGAACTACCAAAATTCACGTCATAAGTCAAAAACAATTTACCAATTATTTAATTTCAACATTTAATGTTCTCGAGACATTAAACTTTAGAAATAAATTTTTTTTAAATGAAATGTAAATTATGAAATTATCATCGGATCGCCGCCAACCATAGACCATTTAATAAATCAATTTCATTGACATCAATTGCAAGAATACTTAACCGTCTTTTCATTCTTATTATGTCTTTATTTCAATTAATCTATAAAAAATACTATTGTGCTCAAATATGAAAAGCAAAGAGAAAAATGATGGGAAAATTTTTTTTTGAAAAATAAATTTATGGTTACAAGAAAAATGTTGATGCCTTCCTTCGTCCTCAATTCTTGGAAAATATCATTTCATCTTGGTCGAGGAAAACTGGAAAAATAATGGCTGACATATGCTCGTATATCTACAATTCTTATCGCAATGACAAATCAGTTTATATTATAAAATAGTAATATAAATATTTTATAATAATTCTAAAAATTAAAAAAATATCTGGAGGTTTAATTTTAATATAAATTTTAACAATTTCCTGTATAAATTTTTTTATTGGTTAAATGAATTTATTTGATATTTTCGTAAAATTTTAACTGATTTATGGTCTCGAAGTATAGCTTCAATTCTTACGTAATATAATTTTTTTCAGTTTTTTGACCATTTTTTTGTATTTTTTCCTGCAACTACCGGATTTCAGTCTCAAGATCTTAATCTTTCTTATAAATTTATGTAGGGTTGAAATATATTCACATTAACAATGAATTAATCGTGTCTACTCAACTTGAATAATCATCGTACGATGCATCAGGGGGTTATTTACGGCAAGTTTTGTTTTTCTTCGTAAATAACTTCCATATATTACGCAATTTTCCTTAATTTTAGATTCAGTCTGTATATTTTTAATTCTCTTAATAAATACATAAAAGTGTATGGAACTTATGAGAAAGTCAAGGTCACTACAATTGTTACGATTGCAACTTTTAATTTGGCTTTCATCCAATACAATGAATTAAAATCACGTTATCAAATGACGAATTATGTTTTAATCTTTACCACTCCTTTAGTATTAAAAGTTGCGGAAATTATTATAATTGCATTTGTAGATAACGTTGTTGTTTACGTTTTGTTGATTCATCATCATATATGTAGGGCACACCACAATATAGCATCGTGGTTGTTGCTCAGCAACATGACATCATCCTTTGACGTCACTGCGCCTAACGCCTTGTCAAGACATTTTACATGCCTATATCCTTAAGGTAGTCGAGAAGAAGAGCTTAGCTTTAAAGAGTATCGTTCCTCGACTAGTGGACTGCTAGGAATGTTTTAGAAAGATAACCTCTGTATATTGAGTCACTCATATCCGTCTATGAGTTTAAAGTGGTACCTGATACTCAACGGACTCGAAAGTGTGTCGTTTCAAAGGGCAGCCATTCATTTGCCGGTCATTTAAAAATCCACCCATAAGCCTTCGCTGGCTGTGCTTTCAAGTGTGAAAATGAAGAATTTCTCAACAAGGTTAAATATGTGGCAAACTGTGATTGCGACGGTTATAATTTACGCTTTAAATCAGGACAACAAGGTACGGCGCAAGTTTAGTCTTAAAAATTCTAAACAAATTTTAGCCATTTTGGATTAAGTATTTCGTTAGAGTGGGGTTTATTGGGAAATAAAATCAATTATTAGTAATTTCCACTTATTCATATACTTAAGTTAAATTATTTGTTAATAATTTGCCTAAACCTTTATTACTTTTTATTTTAGGTTTTCGGTTCAACAGGTCAATGTATATGGTATGGAGAATGTGGTACAAATCCAACTAACGAATTGAAATACAACTGTCCTTATAATGGACCTGCAAAACCATTAGTTGATCAAAAAGCTTTAGATTTATTTCGAGACTTGTGTCCTAATCTTGTCAACTCGGAAGGTAAATCAACTTTTAATTATCTTTTCCTCATACGTGTGTTTCATTGAGAGATATTGTGCGTTTTATAACCTATTGTATAATTTAGGCGATTCGTTCACCTGTTGTGATTATCATCAGATCAAATCTTTTCATACGAACCTACGAATGGCCCAAACCTTATTAGAACGTTGTCCTGCTTGTTGGCATAATTTTCGACTGTATTATTGTGCAATGACTTGCAGTCCACATCAGAGTAAATTTCTCCACCCTTTATCAGTGCAACCATTTTTGCAGGAAGGTAAACAGAATGGATGATAAAAGTTTGAATCAGATATAATTGATAATTTTTTTTAAAGATAATACGACCAAAGATGCAATCTCAGCTGTGCAATTTTACGTATCAGATGCAACGACTAAAAAATTGTACAATTCATGTGCAAAAATCAACGCAGTTGGCATGACTGTGATGCAAATAATGTGTGGAAGTTGGGGGGACGAACAGTGTTCAGGAATTAGATGGTTGCAATCAATGGGTGACAGTGCGCATGCTCCGTTTTTGGTGAATGTAACAGTGACAGAGAAAGAGATGATATCGGAACACGGAAAACAGTTCCGATCTCTCGATCTTCCAGTTGTAAAATGCAATGAACCTGTTGAGGTAAATAAAAGATTTGTAAAGTGTTAAGGCGTTTTTACGTTAATTCATTGATTTTCTTTTCTCTGTTGTAGAAGAATGGCCCCGTGTGCGCGTGTTCGGATTGTGAGGAGGCGTGTAGTGAATCTCAACATCCTTTTGAACTTCCTGAACCCTTTTCTGCTAAATTTACTATTTTTGGTATTGATGGGATGACAGTAATAGCCGTTATTACATATGGGATTTTGGCCTTTCTTTTTTTAATATCATTGAAATTTAAAATGAAGAAAGAAAATTGTGGTGAGAATATTTTAAAATAATTTAATTTATGTTTTATGGTAAATTATGATTTCATAATTACGTTTTTAAAAATATAAATTTCTATCTTAAGATCTATTCGAGGGATTTGATGGATCGAATTTTAATTACACATTTGTTTACAGATTCTCAAAGCACATTCAGAGACCATTCATCTGAAGGAAGTACGAATGAAATTCATAAGGAAAACGTCCCTCTTCAAGAAACACTCACAAGTATAAGAAACAAACAATTTTTATTTTAAAATCGATGATTAAATTTTATTTTATTTTTTAAAGACGATAAAAAATTTATGCTTAAGAAACGGCAAAGTACTGGTTCTCGTTCCGATCAAGTTCTAGTACTCGAACCAGTTAAAACGTGGTACAGCAATTTAGCCTTTAAATTCGAAGATGCTGTCGAACATTTTTTCGTTACTTTTGGAACATTTTGTGCATTAAGACCAATACTCGTGCTCTGTATTGGTTTGAGTGCCAGTGGTCTTCTGTCTCTGGGTTTGCTATCATTTTCCGTTGTCACCGATCCCGTTGAATTATGGGCAATGCCTAACAGCCGAGCAAGGATGGAAAGAGAGTATTTTGATTCCCATTTTCAACCATTTTTTCGTACTGAACAAGTAATCATCACACCGAAAACGCCAGGCAAATTTGTTTACAAGAATATAACTTACAATAGCGTATTTGAACGTGATTTTCTGCAACAGGTATTTTAACAAAATTTTTAAGTAATTAACATCGCTACATTTAAAATTTATTTTGACTTAAATTTAGATATTACAACTTCAACAAAATATCGAATCGCTCACAACCACCGTCAATAATCGAATCATTACATTGCACGATATATGCTATTCACCAATGGCACCCGAAAACAAAAATTGCTCCGTTTTTAGTCCTGTAAACTATTTTCAAAACAAAGATGACTTATATGATATGAACTACGACTACTTGGATCATCTACTAAAATGTTTTAGGTGAGTCATTCATGTTTTATTTGGGTTTAGATAAATTATTAAATGTTAAATTTTATTCGCGAAGATCTCCTACCGACATAACGTGTATGGGATCGTACGGAGGGCCAGTTTTTCCTTTCTTAGCTCTTGGTGGCTTTGAAAACAAACAGTATGCAAAGGCAAAAGCTTTAGTTTTATCATTTATTGTGAATAATTATTACGATAAAAGCAAAATTGTAAATGCACTTGCATGGGAAACAGAGTAAGTTATTATTATTATTAATTTTGCGCTTAATTTTTTTATAATTTTATCTTAAATTACTTAGGTTTATTCAGTTTATGAATAACTACTCTAATCCATCAATGGATGTGTTTTATATGGCGTCGGTATGATTAGCTTTAATTAAGATAAATGGAAATATTAAAATGTTAATATTTTTAGCGATCTATTGAAGATGAATTCGATCGTGAAACTCATTCGGATATGTCAACAATTGCTATTAGTTATATAATTATGTTTATGTACATTTCAATTGGTTTAGGTCAAGCTAATAGCTTTAGAAGATTACTTGTAAGATAACAATTAATTCTATAATTTTAATCTTTTAAATTCTTTCGTTTCATTTCAAGATTGATTCAAAAATTACTTTGGGATTATGCGGAACATTTATTGTAATAATGTCAGTGACGTCATCGGTCGGAATATTTAGTATTTTTGGAATTCCTGCAACTCTAATAGTAGTCGAAGTGGTACCGTTTATGGTGCTGGCTGTTGGTGTGGATAATATATTTATTTTGGCGCAAGCTTATCAAGTATAAATAACAAAGATTTATTTAAAACGATTTTATTGGAATATAATTTTTAATCTTTACAATCAGAGAGATATTCGACAACCAAACGAATCTCGAGAAGCTCAAATCGGTCGTGTTGTTGGAGACGTTGCTCCTTCAATGCTTTTGAGCAGTTTAACTGATGCATGTGGATTTTTCTTGGGTGCAATGTCGCCCATGCCCGCCGTTCGGACATTTGCTTTATACGCTGGCACTGCACTCTTAATCGCTTTTGTACTTCAAATAACGTGTTTTGTTAGTGTATTTGCTCTAGACGTTAAAAGACAAGAAGTAAGATTGAAATCGTTATTAAATAGAAATTGTGTCTAAATTTTTACTTTTTTTAGAACAATCGATTAGATTTATGTTGCTGTATTCACGGATCTAAGAAGGATGGATTGAATAGAAATAACGGGTTAATGTACAAACTTTTTAAGAATATTTACGCGCCTTTCTTGATGAAGCCAGTTGTGCGATTAGTAGTTGTAAGTAGAGATTAATTCTAATGCGATTCTTATATTAAATAATATTTTATTTTAAAAATTAAAGGTCTTGTTCTTTTTGATGTGGATGTGTACTTCATTAGCCGTTATAAATAAAATAGAAGTAGGTCTCGATCAAGAACTTTCGATGCCGAAAGATTCATACGTGATGCATTATTTGGAGTCTCTGAAGAAATACTTAGCAGTCGGACCACCTATGTACTTTGTAGTAAAATCAGGGTATAATTACACAACTTGGACGAGTCAAAATGCAATATGCAAAGGACCGCTTTGCGATGCCGATTCTATTTTGAATCAAATTAGTTATGCTCATTTACATTCTGAAAAGTAAGAAATTGTTTTTAATTTTTAGTTATCTAATATTTTTAACCTGTTTATTTTTATAGGACCTACATTGCGCAGGAAGCTTTGTCGTGGATCGACGATTACATGTCGTGGATAACGCATGGCGCGTGCTGCATGTACAATGAAACTACCGAAGAGTTTTGTCCATCGACTAGTAGAAAGTGCAGTCAATGCGATGTTCGGCAAAACCACGTCGGAAACACGAAACGAGTGCTGGGATCTGATTTCGAAAGATATTTACCTTTCTATTTGAAAGATAATCCATCTAGTGATGGCTGCATAGGGTAAATATAAAATTTTAAAAATATTCAAACTTAAATTAAAAATTTCAAATATTGAAATTGTTCAGAGGACATGCCACTTACAGCGAAGCAGTTGAGATCTCACGTGGGGGTCACATTGGTGCGACTCATTTCATGACTTTCCACACTATCCTAAAAACATCCAAAGATTACTACGAAGCTTTATGGTGGGCGCAATACATATCGGACAAATTAACTGAACATTTAAATAAAAAAGTAGCCGCAGAAGGGCAAACATTTGAAGTGTTTCCTTATAGGTGATTTGAGTACATTCGACTATTACTTTTGACTCTTGCGGTAAATTTGTAAATTTTTCTATTTTTAATTTAGTTTTTACTACGTGTTTTATGAACAATATTTAACAATGTGGAGAGACACAATGTTGAATCTACTCTATTCATCGATCGCAATATTTGTTATGGCATTCTTCTTATTAGGAATGGATGCTCATCTTTCACTTATTATAGTGACAACTATTTGTATGATTGTGTTAAATTTAATGGGAGTCATGTATTGGTGGAATATTCAACTGAATGCCGTTTCTCTCGTTAATTTGGTTGTGGCAATTGGCATCGCTGTGGAGTTTTGTTCTCACGTGACCAGAGCATTTGCTGTGAGCACAGCGGACACAAATATACTGAGAACTATAGATGCGCTTGTTAATATGGGTTCATCGGTAATTTTTTATGTTAATGTGTAGTAATGTTTTATATTTAATATAAAATTGAATTATTTTAGGTACTCTCGGGAATAACACTCACGAAATTTACAGGGATTATGGTTTTGGCATTTGCCAAATCGCAAATATTTCAGGTGTTTTACTTTAGGATTAATTTGTGCATAGTTTTATTTGGTGCTGCTCATGGGTTAATATTCTTACCTGTATTATTAAGTTATTTCGGTAAGAAATTTTTTTGTGGTTGAATAGACTGTTTAATTTAATTTTAATTTAATTTTTTTATCAGGTCCTGCTATGAACAAACGAAGATTATACATCGAACAGCAAAGAAATTTATTAAAAACAAATTATCAAACAGAAGAATCTGAATCGAATTCATAAAATATCACGAAAAAAATAGAAACATCTCGTGTATTTTTTTAAAACCTTTGATAAATAAGAAATGTGAGATCTGTTCATAGGGGGATTTGAATGATGTAATGTTTGTAATTTATAATGATGATTTGAATTTGACAGTGAGCTTTTAAACTAGGAATTTATTTTTGCTTTTTAATTTTAATAACTACTGTAGAGCAGTAGTCGATTGCGGTTGTGTTTTGCCACCACATGTGTAGGGACTGTATTGTTTAGTGCCACCTCTTTCTCTTTAATGCAACCGTAATTACATTATATGGTTCTCATATTCTGTAGTTTCATCTGCCAGTTTTATGGGCTGAATTACGTTGATTAATTTTGTCTATTCTATTATACTGTTTATAACTATTAAGCTTCTAATGGATTGGAAATTTTTTTTTAATTTATTAGGAATTATCATTCCATTTTTTTTTTGTAATTTAATTTATTAGTCTGAATATGTCAAAAAAAATTTCAATTTTAAATGCACAATGTGTTTTTTGTAATGTACTAATTTCTTTTAAGTTGTCAGTTTTTTTGCAGTTTCATTAAGAAAATAAATTTTTTTTGTTATAAAATTATTGAAGTCGTTGTCAATTTTCATAACAAATAATTGTCAACAATCGATTAGAATAATCTTTATTTCTCATTGTTATATCGGTGTAAAAGGAGTGTTAGTTAGATATTCTTATTATGTCAAATCTAATACATTACATGCTTGAAATCGTATTTTTACTACTTTTGAATTGGAACGAGCCAGTAAGGATTGGAATTTGCGCCTGAGAATTATGACTATTAAAATTTCTGACTTTTAATTTAGGTTTTAGCAAACTGCGTATGGCACGGAGAATGTGGTATAGATGAAGATACTGGGTTACCTCTGAATTGTCCTTATAGTGGTCCAGCAATACCATTAGCAGACGAAGAAGCTCAGCGTCAACTTTACGAGATATGTCCATCATTTAAGCAGAAAGGTACAATTTGTTTTAATAGTATTTCTTATTTTAAAGTTTTTAAATTGTTTTTAAAGGAGATCCATTGACTTGCTGTAGCTCTCAGGAAATTAGCACATTTTATTATAGTCCTGGAATGGCTTTTGTCAAACACATTATCGAGAGATGTCCTGCTTGTTGGTATAATTTTCGTTTTTACCATTGCATTTTGTTGTGCAGTCCTTTTCAGAGTGATTTTATAATCGTGGAGAAAACAATCGAAGGTAATTAATAAAAGATTACATATGTTATTGTCATTTTTTTCTAAAAATTATGTCGAAATATTAGATGAGGAATCGAAGAATGTAACTGTTAAATCTATTCAAGTGTATGTGCATAAATCAACTGCTGATAAGATGTTTACATCGTGTGAAGAAGTTGATAGTATTTTAGGAATTCCTGCATTAAACTTGTTATGTGAAATCGATGTTAAAGAATGTTCAGGAACAATATGGGTTCAAAATATGGGAAAAAGTCCCTTTTCGCCACTTTTTGCCAATATTACAGTTACTGAAGAAAACGAGGTGCATGAACATGGACAAATCTTTAAGCCTATGAATCTTCAGATAAAATCATGTGAAAAGCCCCTTGAAGTATTTTTCTGTGAATTGTTTTAAATTTTTTTTTTTTTAGAAATTTCTAATTATCACAGATTGACGGTCCAACTTGCGCTTGCTCCGATTGTCCTAAAGCTTGCGAACATGAAACTCCGCCTTTCGATCTTCCACAACCACCAATTTCAGCAATTCTTATGATCGGAGGGAGAGATGGAATGACCATCATCGCTATAATTTCATATTTAGTTTTGCTACTGCTGTTTTTCTTGGGATTATTGATTGTTTGGTGCAACAAATATAGTATTGCGTTACTTGTTTTTAAATATTTTAAAATAATTCAGAAACATTTTTTTATTACAGGAGAAAAAAAACGAGCTGCAGCTCCTTCCGTAGTGGATGTAGCATCTGTTCGCACTGATGACGTCCGAGGTCTTTACTACCTGAAATGTCCCACGTAAAATGTTATTTTTCTATATCTTTCAGATAAAGCGCAGCAAACTAGTATGTCTCAAGGTGAAAATAAATCTATTTGTAAATCACTTAGACTAAAATACAGAGATTTGGCTTTTAAATTCGAAAATCGCGTTGAAAGATTTTTTTTAATTTGGGGAACGTTTTGTGCATCACATCCTTTCACTGTAATTTCCATCTGTTTGATTATCACTATTGGGCTCTCCTTCGGGCTGCTTTCGTTTTCCGTTACAATAGACCCAGTTGAATTGTGGGCAATGCCATCAAGTCGTTCGAGACTTGATAGGGATTATTACAATTCTCACTTTCAGCCTTTTTGGCGCACCGAACATATAATAATAATCCCAAAGAAACACGGCACTTTCATACATAACGATGAAGAGATTAGTAACGTACTTAAGCGGGATTTTATTTTGCAAGTCAGTTACTAAAATAAAATATTCCATTCGAAAAATGAATATATTCTAATTAATAAGATATTTTTAATGAAAGGTTTATAAACTTCAGAAGGCTATTGAAGCTCTTAAAGTTAGGGTACACAATCGAATTATTGTCCTTAGCGATGTCTGTTATAAGCCGATGGCCCCACAAAATACAAATTGTTCAATATTTAGTATCGCTGATTACGTCGGCGATAAATCGATGTTGGAAGACACTAGTTTCGATTACATCGCGCATCTTAAGTTTTGTTTCAAGTATTGCATTATTATAAATTGTAATTGAAAATGATTCTAATTTTGTTGTATTTGTATAGCTCTCCTGTTCATCCAGATTGCATAGCTCCTTTCGGCGGACCCATTTATCCATTTGTGGCTTTAGGTGGCATTTCGAATGAAGAATACGAAAAAGCAAAAGTGGCAACTTTAACTTTTTTCCTTAATAATTATTTGGATAAAAATGATCTGGAAGAAGCTTTAGCGTGGGAAGAGGAGTAAGTTATTATTTTTATTATTTCAATTTTTGTTGCTGATTTTAATTCGAATTTTAGATATTTACGATTTCTACATAATTATAGGAATTCACTTATGGAAATACGTTATATTTCATCGGTAAATTTGAATACATTTTAAAGCAAACAAAAATAAAACATACTTTGTTAAACTAGAGATCAATCGAAGATGAGTTTGACAAAGAATCTAAATCGGATATAGGCACAGTTGCAATTAGTTATGCGATTATGTTTCTATACGTTGCCACCACTTTAGGAGAAGTATCCAGTTTTAAAAGATTACTAGTGAGGTTTATCTTTTGAAAGTATTTTTTAAAAATTAGTTTTATCTTTTTTAATTATTAGGTAGATTCGAAAATTATGTTGGGAGTTTGTGGAATTGCAATAGTAATATTATCAGTATTGACATCAATTGGATTATTTAGCTTGATAGGTCTTCCCGCAACACTCATCGTGGTCGAAGTTGTTCCCTTTATGGTATTAGCGGCAGGAGTGGATAATATATTTATTCTAACTAAAGCTTATCAAGTACCGCAAGAAAATTATGATTTAAAAACTACATCTATGCAATTAAGAGATCTAATTTTTTTAAAGAGAGATGAGAGAGAGGCAAATGAAACGAGAGAACAACAAATTGGTCGAGTTGTTGGTACTTTCGCACCGAGTATGATGCTCAGCAGTGTAACTGATGTCGCTGGTTTTCTTATGGGTAAATACAAGTAGTGTAAATTTTCAATTTAATCTTTTTAAATGTTGAAATCTGAATGGATTTTAAGGTGCTATAACAACTATGCCAGCTGTACGAACATTTGCTTTATACGCTGGAGTGGCATTGACGGTTGCATTCATGCTTCAAATAACTGTTTTCGTCGCCGTGTTTTCGTTAGATGAGCGGAGACGAGAGGTTGTATAATAATTTGTATTTTAAAAATTATAAAATTTTACTAAATTTACTTTTCAAATTTGGCAAAGGAAAATCGTTTCGAAATATTTTATTGGATCAAATCTCAGCAAGCTCATGCTCCTACTCGCAGACAGGGTTTGATTTATACAATTTTTCAGAAGTTTTATGCCCCATTTCTAATGCTACCTATAGTGAGATACATTGTGGTATTAGTACCAATCTTTTGTTTATTTCTGTTTTGATTTATTTCTTTTTCAAAACCATAGATTTTACTATTTCCATTATGGTTTTGTTCTTCCGTAGCGGTGGTTAATAAAATCGACATTGGTCTCGAACAAGAATTAGCAGCCGCCAAAGTAAAAAATTAAAGGTTTTATAAATACTATAATTATAATATTGGTATTAAAACATAGGATTCTTACCTGAGTCTATATCTGTCAGCTTTCAAAGAATATCTCTCAGTCGGTCCACCAACCTATTTTGTACTCAAATCTGGTTATGATTACTCAACTTGGAAAACGCAGAAATTAATTTGCCAAGAACCAATCTGCGACAAACATTCGATTCTTAAACAAATCACTTTTGCTCGACAAAATTCACATAAAACTTACATTGCTCAAGATGCATTTTCTTGGTTGGACGATTACAACAGCTGGATTGGAAAAGAGGGATGCTGCAAACAAAATAAAACGGGAAAATTTTGTTCTTCATTGGATGAAGATTGTGAAGATTGTGAAGTTACAACTACAGATGTCGGTGGATTCAAACATTTATTTGGCAAGGATTTTAACAAATTTGTAGTTGCTTTTTTAAAAGACAATCCAACTCCGGATGGCTGTATAGGGTAAGTTACAAACAATAATTGAAATTATCTAATGATATATTATATCTTTTAGTGGTCATGCATTGCATGCCAGTAGTGTAGAAATTTTAAAGAACGGTAAAATTGGTGGTAATTACGAATTTTGTTTTATAAAATGGTTTTAAAAATATACTGATATTTTAACCGAAATTTCTTATTTCCAAGCAACTTCTTTCTTATCGTTCCACACAATTCTTCGAACTTCAAAAGATTATTACGAAGCATTGTGGTATGTGAGATATTTATCCGACAAAATGACCGAATATCTAAATCGCAATTTTGCAAATAACAATAAAAAATATGAAGTTTTTGCTTACAGGTAGAAAATTTTAACATTTTTAACTATTGGGATATTTAATTGTTATTATTTTAGTTTGTTTTATGTATTCTTTGAACAATATTTGACTATGTGGGAAGATACGATGTTTAATTTGGCCTGCAGTTTCTTTTGCATTTATATCATATCGTTTTTTCTACTTGGAATGGATTTTATTCTAGCCTTTATAATCGTTTCAGTCATTTTCATGATAATTACGAATTTAATGGGCATTATGTATTGGTGGAACGTTCAACTAAATGCCGTATCGCTCGTCAATCTCGTTGTCGCAGTTGGAATAGCAGTTGAATTTTGCTCTCACATAACAAGAGCATTTGCCATAAGTACAGAACCAACGAGGATCCTCAGAAGTAAACAAGCACTAATTACTATGGGATCATCAGTAAGTCTATTGGTTAGTCATTTTTTAAAATTTGGTTTTAATTAATAAATTTAAATATGTAGGTCCTTGCTGGAGTTACACTTACGAAATTTACTGGGATATGCATATTAGGATTTTCGAATTCTCAAATATTTCAAGTTTTTTATTTTCGAATTTATTTGTGTGTCGTTCTGTTTGGTGCCTCTCATGGATTAATATTTTTACCAGTTCTTTTAAGCTTTTTTGGTAAAATTCCGATTTTATTGATTTTAGAAAACATTCAATTGATTATTTTAATGGGTATTTTACTAAGGTCCTCCTATAAATAAACGAAAAATCTACATTCACGAACAACAAGCATTAAAAAGAAGTGCTTCGAAGGAATAAAATATAATCTACAATTGTTTATTTTAATAAGTGAATTGTATTAAAATATTTGTTTGGATTATTTTCTTTTATTCATTATCTTTTAGTATTAATAAATAATCACCCATCACCATCACTTTGAAAAGTGAAAAATTTTATTTCCTTAGTTATATATATACAATAGAAATATGCAAAAAAGATAATAAAAAAATCTAATTTATGTTTACTTACTACGTTGTTTCTTGAACCTTGTGGTTGTACTATATTAATACCAGGTGTCCCAGCAGTAGACAATTATTTGACCTCTTTATTCCTATGAATTGACTGATGTCACTTCCTCCTTTCTTGTAGTTGCGGGTTTCAATAGAAGGAAAGATCCACGTGGAGGCATTCCCTTTTGTCATAATTTATAAAGATCTACATACCTATAGGTAATTACGTAAGCTAAATATTCTTAATTGGTTATAGTTTATTTTAAATTCGTTAATAGTTGAGTTATGTAATAATATTTCCGCTAACTTGATAAATCTGTTTCTATTATTACGGAATCGTGGAATTTTTTTGGTATAATTTCTTGCCTTTCTAAAATTACAAAATTTTATACATCAGGTAATTGAAAATGCCTTCGGATTCGAAAAAACGAAGGGAACAAAAGAAGAAAGAAGCGGCGAAACAACGAAATCAGAAAAAACCCGCTCAAAAGTCCGAAACCGATTGTGATTCAAAGGAACAGAATGGACAAGTTCAAAATGGAGTACGTGAGAAGTCACCTCAAGACGAAATGCCAACAGATGGTTAGCGAAACTATAATAATTTGAATTGACTTTTTCTTCAAACTTTTTCTTCTATTTTCTTTTTAAGTTGATGACTTGCTATTAAAATTTGAACGTGATATGGAATTAAATGCAGCTGCTCGTGCTACTACCGGTGTTTTAGCAGTTCATCCGTACAGTAGAGATATTAAGATTGAAAATGTTTCGATCACTTTTCATGGAGTTGAAATATTAACCGATACTAAATTGGAATTGAATTGTGGTCGAAGATACGGATTTCTTGGATTAAATGGATGTGGTAAATTGCTTTTAATATTTTTTTTACATTAATTATAAAATTAATTTTTTTTTTTTAAAGGAAAATCGACTTTAATGTCCGCTGTAGGCAGACGAGAAGTTCCTATTCAAGATCAAATAGATATTTATCACCTTGTTCGAGAAATACCTGCAAGTGACAAAACTGCTCTGCAAAGTGTGATGGACGTGGATGAAGAACGAACTCGGCTAGAAAAATTAGCGGAGGAATTGGCTCAGTGTGCCGATGAAGGTGAGAAAAGTGTTTTTAGTTAACACTTAAAAAAGTATTTTAAACTTAAATGCTTTTAAATCTGTAAATAGCATCGCACGAACAATTACTGGATGTATACGAACGTCTTGATGATATGGGTGCAGACACAGCTGAATGTAAAGCTGCTTATATACTCCATGGTTTAGGCTTTTCGAAAGAAATGCAAAAGAAAAAATGCAAAGACTTCTCGGGTGGATGGAGAATGAGAATTGCATTAGCTCGAGCGTTGTACGTTCGACCTCATTTGTTACTTCTAGACGAACCGACAAATCATTTAGATTTAGAAGCTTGCGTATGGCTTGAGGAAGAATTAAAAAAGTTAGTTTTTATATATTATTTAGTTAATATGTTCAAAAAATACCTAAAGATTTTTTCTATTATTTATTTAATAGTTATAAAAGAATTTTGGTCATAGTCTCACATTCACAAGATTTTTTAAATGGTGTTTGCACAAACATCATTCATCTTAATCACAAAAAACTAAAATATTACACTGTAAGTTGGAATGATTCGTATTTGAAGAAATAAAATATTAATTTACAGTTTTTGGAATTTATAGGGAAATTATGATGCTTTTATACGAACTCGATTGGAATTGTTAGAAAATCAAATGAAGCGCTATAATTGGGAGCAGGATCAAATTGCTCACATGAAAGTAAGTTTATTACAATACAAAAAATGTGTAAGTGTGTTTAAAAATGATGACAAAAAAGGCCGAATTTAAGAATTGATACGTATAATTTCCTTGATTTACTTCAAGTTGAGATTGTGTCTTTTCGATGTTCATAACCCTTGAAGCGAATTATTACAATCTGATTTTATTGAATTTATTTATTCACCACTATTTTTTAATGTTAAATAATACTAATAAATTTTATTTTTTAAAAGGATTATATAGCAAGATTCGGACATGGCAGTGCAAAATTGGCTAGGCAAGCTCAAAGTAAGGAAAAGACTTTGGCTAAAATGGTTGCAGGAGGTTTGACAGAGAAAGTTACCAGCGATAAAACTGTTTCATTTTATTTTCCCGAGTGTGGTACTATACCACCGCCAGTTATTATGGTCCAAAATGTCAGCTTTTCTTATTTGGAAAAAGGGGTAAATTCGAATATTAAAATTTTTTTTATTATTTTTAAAATTTGAAATTTATTTTTTCAGCCTAAAATTTATAAAAATTTAGAATTTGGTATTGATTTAGACACACGTCTTGCTTTAGTTGGCCCTAATGGAGCTGGAAAATCTACTTTATTGAAATTACTATACGGAGAGGTAAATTCTAATGAAATGCGCGATTAAAAAGCGAGCATATTTTTATAAATTTTTGTTTTATCGTGTTTAGTTAGTCCCTACAGATGGATTAATACGAAAACATTCGCACTTGCGCATAGCTCGTTATCATCAGGTACAAAATCATGTTTAAAAAAAATCAAATTATGATTATTTTATTAAATTTAATTTTTTAGCACTTACACGAGCACTTAGAACTCGACTTATCAGCTCTGGAATACATGATGAAATGCTTTCCTCAAGTTAAAGAAGTTGAAGAAATGAGGAAAATTATTGGTCGATATGGTTTGACCGGACGTCAACAGGTTAATAAAGAAATAAAATTTATTAATTATAGTTTTTGAAAATGTTCATTGACTATTTTTTTAGATCTGTCCAATTCGTCAATTGTCAGATGGTCAACGATGTCGTGTGGTGTTTGCATGGCTGGCCTTTCAAGCACCTCATATGCTTTTGTTGGATGAACCTACCAATCATTTGGATATGGAAACGATCGATGCCCTTGCGGATGCTATTAATGATTTCGAAGGTGGTATGGTACTTGTGAGCCACGATTTCAGACTCATAAGCCAAGTAAGCTATTTAGATAATTCTCAAGTAATTTTTAAACTAATTTATTTTTATTGTTATCACTTGAAGGTTGCGAAAGAAATTTGGGTATGTGAAAAGAGTACAGTTACGAAATGGCAAGGTGACATTCAGTCGTATAAAGAGTATTTAAGAAGGAAAGTTATCAAAGATACAGCCAATGCGACCAAATAAAACTTTATTTCAGGAACGGAGAAAGAATAGTTAAACTACTAAAATTTATTTATCAAAATTATTCGATAGTTAATTTGATTTACATGATGAATTTTTATAAATGCAATAGTTTGATCTGATTAATTAATTCTCGTATTGTATAATGACACTTTGCTAAGTTTTAGGTAAAGTTTCAGTGCCTTCGTAAAGCTCTTATTATAAAATAATGACATTTGGGATTACACAACTATTTATTGACTCGGTAATGCTTTTTTGCATTCCAACTAAGATATTGTTCAGTGTGAATGAATGTATTGCCCGCATGCTACTGTAATGTTATTTAAGTTTCCTAAAGTGCGCAATAAATTGTTGCACAAATAGAAAATGTGGCAGTTAATTTTTAAATATTTCTAGAGATTATTTTCTTTAATGCTCTAAAACGTTTAAAAGCTGTCAATTCGCATTTAAATGTTAGGAACTTTAAATAGTCAAATCATTTATTCTTCAAATTTATACACTGAGTTTAGTTTAAAACTGTAATTGTCAATGCTAATTTGATATTGATGCAACCAAATCTCGACCAGTGTAATTTAGGATCAAAGTGCTTGAGATTTTTTCTTTAATGAAGATGATATAAGATCTAGAACTCTTATGGCTGCTAATGGTATTTTAGTTCCCGGCCCAAAAATCGCCGACGCTCCAACTTTGTATAAGTAATCGTAGTCTTGGGGAGGAATTACGCCACCACAAACTATTAAAATATCCCTAAATAAGGAGGAAAATGAAATTGTTGGCAAGAAATTAATTTTTTGATTTGGAAAATATCGTTTCTTACGATCTTCCTCTAGATTCCAAAGCTTTAGCTAATTCTGGCACTAAAGTTCGATGTCCAGCCGCCAACGAACTAATTCCTACCACATGAACATCGGCATCGATTGCTTGTTGAGCAACTTCGTCCGGTGTCTGTTATTTATATATTAAATTAAAGTTAATTTTGGCTGTAAATTATTCATACCTGAAATAGCGGTCCGACATCGACATCGAAACCCAAATCTGCAAAACCAGTCGCTATCACTTTAGCTCCTCGGTCGTGACCGTCTTGTCCAATTTTTGCAACCAGAATTCGAGGTCTTCTGCCTTCCATTTTTTCAAACTCCTACAAATACTATTAGTAATTTTTATTTTATTTAAAAAAAAAAAAATAATTTACCTCTACTTTTTTCTGTACAAGTTCTAATTCATCTGTTTGGCCATACTCCATTCTATAAGCACCACTAACTAAAGTTTCGCTCGCAACATGTCTACCAAATACCTGAACCAATAAAATTTTCTTTTTATTATTTTAGAAACTTTAATAAAATACAAATTTTACCTTTTCCATAGCCTGGGTTATTTCTCCAACAGTACACCGTGCTTTGGCTGCTTCAACTGATAATTCCAATAGATTTCCCTTTCCAGATTTTGCACATTCGGTTAGTTTATTAAGGCATTGTTCTACCTAAATAGAAATATTAATCTTATTTTTTTTTCTTAGAAATTATTTAAATGCTTCGAATTCTTGCTTTTGTATTATCTCGAGACGATTTAAGAGCTTTGATTTTCTCAATTTGTCCATTTCTAACTTTAGTGTTATCGACAACGAGTACATCAATTGGATCTTCTTTTTCCAGTCGATATTTATTAACTCCTACTATTATTTCTGAAATTACGAATATAATGTTTTAAGTGAATTTCAATATGAGTAGAGTATTACTACCTTTTCCACTGTCGATCCTTGCTTGGCGTTTTGCTGCACATTCTTCAATTCTTAGTTTCGGCATCCCACTGGCGACTGCTTTTACCATTCCACCTATCGATTCGACTTCGTCGATTACTTTTTTCGCTTCGTTGTACATTTCATTCGTAAGTGATTCCATCATATATGAACCGCCCCACGGATCTATTATCTGAAATTTGTAAATTGTATCGATATTTGTTCGTTTATTTTAATTATTTTTTTAATATTTTACATTAGGAATGCCTGTTTCTTCTTGCAAAATAATCTGCGTATTTCGAGCAATTCTTGCACTAAATGGCGTAGGAAGTGCTAATGCTTCGTCGAATGAATTTGTATGTAGTGATTGGGTTCCACCAAAAACAGCTGCCATTGCTTCTATCGTTGTACGGATAATGTTGTTGTACGGATCCTTTGTTTATAAATTTATATTCGTTCCTTAAATATTGTTATAATTCTACTTACTTGTTCAGTTAATGACCAGCCCGAAGTTTGTGAATGAGTCCGAAGCATTGTCGATTTCGGGTCTTTGGGATTGAAATTACTTTGGATTAGATTTGCCCATAGTCTGCGGGCTGCTCTTAATTTCGCGATTTCCTAAAAATATTTTAAATGAGAATTTTATTTTGTGATGTGTTCCGGTCAATTTCTCACGACGTAAAAATTCATTCCGATTCCCCAAAAGAATGATAATCTCGGCGCAAAATAGTCTATAGTCATTCCAGCTTTCAAACCTGCAATGAAACTGAATTTAAACATTGAAAATAGTCATTTACTAACATAAATTACCTGTTCGTGCGTATTCTAAACCGTCAGCCAATGTGAAAGCTAATTCTAATATTGCACTTGCACCAGCTTCTTGCATATGGTATCCAGATATGGATATGGAGTTAAATTTAGGCAATTTCTATAAATTAAGATTATTATTATTTTTCTATATAATTAATTGTTACTACTAACTCCTGAAATATAGGAGAAAATATCTCCAATAATTCGCATTGATGGTTCGGGTGGATAAATATAAGTGTTTCGTACCATGAATTCTTTCAGGATATCATTCTGAATTGTACCTGACAATTCATCAAGTTTAGCGCCCTAAACTTAGTCATTTCGTTAGCGAAATATAAATGCGGAGTAAAATATCATTACCTGTTCCAAACCGGCAACTATGAACATTGATAAAACAGGCAACACTGCACCATTCATTGTCATTGATACTGACATTTTATTTAGAGGAATCGAATCAAATAATACCTATAATTAAAGAAGATAAGAGTTTTATTGATTTTTACATCTTACGTTACCTTCATATCCTCTACTGAATCAATGGCAACTCCTGCCATTCCAACATCACCTTTAACACGAATATTATCAGAATCGTAGCTAAAATATATTTTTTTAAATTGAATAAATTACTCCTTATTCAATTGATTGGTTACCCGCAATGAGTTGCCAAATCAAATGCAACACTCAATCCTTGTTGACCGGCTTTAATATTTTCCCTATAAAACTTATTACTATCTTCAACAGTACTGAATCCCGCGTATTGTCTTATAGTCCATGGCCTTTGAGCGTACATTGTTGGATAAGGTCCTCTCGTATATGGAAATTTTCCTGGTATTTCATATTTCACATTACTCATATCTTTTTGCGTGAATAAAGGTTTGAGTGTCATTCCCTGTAAATATTAGATTTTAGTTTGCAACATGAATTAGTTTAATTGAGCCTTTATAAACTTCTGTTTTCCATAGTAATTCTTGTGCAGGATCTTTTCCTTGCATTTGTTGTTTTGCTAAGGCAAGCCATTCAGGATCATAGGTTGAAGTCGAGTATTGTTGATCGCGAATTTCTTTTTTTATTTTCTAGGTTAAAAAAGTTATCAGCTGGTCATTTCTAATAAATATGCTAGCTTATTGCTAAATCAAGCTTTG
>JAQFZU010000628.1:0-22047 GCA_034696185.1 Henia vesuviana | reverse complement strand
CCCGATGTGACACGACATCAAGCTCAGTGCTCAGCTCAGTGCTAAATAGGCGATCGCCGTGTCTGAGACTGTTTCAATCTTTTCAACAACATGGAGTACTTTAAAAGTGGCTTCAAGTCGGTTATGGGTGCTCAACAAGGCGGATCTCAGCCCACAGGAGCTGAAACCGTAAGATTACATCGCAACAATAATTTTAATTACACATTAAAAAATATTTAAAAAAATTTAGTTTGTTATTAGCATTAAATTACTCAAAATTATATGAACATTATTGCTATTTGCAGGTAGAACGTTTGGTGGAACGTGTCGAATCTTCCACGTTATTAGACGATCGTCGAGATGCAGTTCGAGCTTTAAAATCACTTTCAAAAAAATACAGATTAGAAGTCGGTGCGCAAGGAATGAGTTCTTTGGTAAAAGTATTGGAAAGAGATAGGTAATAAAATCAACAATCAACAAACAACAAATACAATTTTTATTTAATTTTCTTAGAAATGAGACAGAGACTATTGGTTATGTGTTAGACACTCTATGCAATATAATGTCAGATCAACCATTTGACGACGGCAAGTAGCATATTAAACAATAATAATAATTTAAACTAATAATTAAATTTTATTAGCAGAAGAAGAAGAAGAGATTCCACAGAAACAAGGTTTAGGTGAACAATTTACGGAAATATTCATTAAAAAGACAGATAACGTTGCCTTGCTTCTAAGTTTATTAGAAGTAAATAATAAGAAAATTATTTTAAAAAATATAAAATAATATTTTTGATTTATTTAGGAATACGATTTCCACGTTCGATGGCCCGCAGTGAAACTATTAACGTGCCTTCTCATCAATAAATGTCGTGACGTGCAAGAAATCGTATTAGTTAATCCTTTAGGTGTATCTAAATTAATGGATTTGCTATGCGATAGCAGAGAAATCATTCGAAACGATGTAAATAATTAACAAATTATAAAATTTACATTTTTAATTTTTAATTTTTTTATAGGCATTACTTTTATTGACACATTTGACAAGAAGTAATGCAAATATTCAAAAAATAGTCGTATTTGAAAATGCATTTGATCGATTATTCGATATTGTAATCGAAGAAGGCAATAGCGATGGAGGGATTATAGTCGAAGATTGTCTTTTGCTTATGTTGAATCTACTAAAAAATAACACATCAAATCAAAATTACTTTAAAGAAGGAAGTTTTATACAAAGACTAACTGCATTTTTTACATTAAATCCTGAAGTTGTCGAAATCGGTTGGTCTGCGCAGAAAGTTAGCAACATTCATCTCATGTTACAAGTATAAATCAACTTGGAAAATTTATTTAATTTAAAAATAATTTTTTTTTATTTTATCAGATCGTAAGAACACTCGTATCACCACAAAATCCACTACAAGTGACAACATCGTGCCAACGGGTCATGAATACTTGCGGTAAAAATAAATGTTAAATCGAGTAAATAATAAAATTATTAAATTAAATTTATATCAAAGGTTTATTAGAACAATTATGTAACATTTTAATGGCAAGTGGAGTTCCAGCCGATATTTTAACAGAGGCAATAAACACAGTTTCAGAAGTAATTCGAGGCAATCAAGGAAATCAAGAATATTTCGCTACCGTTAATGCACCGAGTAATCCACCGAAGTAATTATAATTTTTTTTAATTTAAATAATAAATAATTTATAAAATATTTATTTTTAGACCCGCAATTGTCGTTTTACTAATGTCGATGGTCAATGAGAAACAGCCGTTTGTACTTCGTTGTGCGGTTTTATACTGTTTTCAATGCTTTTTATACAAAAATGAATTGGGGCAAGCACAAATCGTTCAGACTTTATTACCGACATCGACAGATGGTAATGATTTTTCTAAATTTCGTATTATTTTAATATTATATTTTATATTTTATTTAGTCGGTACATTCACTGCGGGTCAATTATTATGTGGCGGACTTTTTAATCAAGATTCATTATCGACTTGGTGCGCTGCGGTTGCACTTTCACACGCATTGGTCGAAAATCCACCTCAAAAAGAACAACTTCTTCGAGTACAACTAGCAACTAGTATCGGTACTCCACCAGTTTCGTTGTTACAACAATGCACGTCAATATTACAAGAGGTTTTTTTTTAAATTAATATTTTAATATTTAATTATTTTTATAATTTAAAATTTTTTTTTAGGGAGGTAAAGTTCAGACTCGATTAGGCTTGTTGATGATGTTATGCACTTGGTTGAGCAATTGTCCATTGGCGGTCAGCCATTTTATCAGTTTCCCCATTAATATTCCTTACGTATCCTTATTAAAATAGAATTATTTTTAATAAATTTTAGTATTAATTTTTCCTTGACTAAATCAGTTGACGTCTCAAGTAGCCCTTACTGAAGGCGACGACCAAGAATTAATGGTGCAGGAATTATCAGCATTTTTATTAGGAATTTGTGCACAATTTAATGACGATTCAGTTCAAACATTCAATAAGTAGATCACAATTTTTAAAATCATATTTAATCAGGGGATTAATTTCGAATTTTGATTTTGTTAGAGATAATCTGTGCCAATTAATCGTCAAACGAATCGGGGTCGAAACATTTTTGAATAAATTTAATGGTGTATGTAAACACGAGCCTTACATTCTCGCAGCTCAAAGACCGCAATTAAAATATAAACATCCGAGCGAAGTACTTTTCGATTATGAATTTTGTAGATTATATAAATCGCTTGAAGGTGAGAATTGATTTGGAATTTTATATTTTTATGAATGAAATTTTTAAAAATTCCATTTTTTTTCAGCTCTGATTATCAAAACAGTGACTATGAAACCAGATGAAAACTTGTTGAACGGTCCAGAAGAAAATTTATCGGAAGAGCAGCACAGTTTATTGATACAATATAAAACTTTAATTCGGGATCAGGTATTAATCGATATTAATTTATCGATATTAAAAATTTAAATTTATCGATTTTAATTAAGGATCAGCAACTGCACGAACAGAAACGAAAATTGGAAGATTTGCAATCGGAACATACAAAAGCATTGCAACAATTGGACGAAATGAATTCAACAGTACAACAATTGAAAGATCAAACCGCGCTGCTGAAAGCTCATAAAGGTTTTAACACTATAATAAAATCATTTATTTAAATTGATTATCCAATTGAAAACGTAGGCATACCGCAAAACGACCAAGTGATCGATACTAATAAAGAAATGGAAGATATGAAATTAGAACTCGAAAAAAAGACTAAAGAATTAGAAGAAAAAGATAAAACCATCCAAAATCTGGTAAATTATATCGCATTTTATTCATTAAATATCAAAATTCTTAATTGAATAACAGATCTCGCAACAACCGAATGAATCGGGAGACCAAGAAACAAATACATTTAATTTCGAATCATTGCAAGCCCAAATTGAGAATCTAGAAACACAAGTTAAAGAAAAAGATGTAAAACTGCGAGATTTGGACGAGAAAATGAAAGAAAAACCTGAAAATCACGAACCACAAAACACACACGATTCTTCAGAAGTAAAAATAAAAATTCTAAAAAAAAAAAATATTTTAAAATTTTAAAATTATTTTCTTAAATCAAAGGATGTAGATGTCTTGAAAAGATTAGTGAAAAGATTAGAAGAAGAAAACGTGAGTTTGCAATTAGAATTGGATAATATTCATAAAGAACAAGACGATTTACTCGTTTTGTTATCGGAACAAGATTCAAAATTAAATTTATATAAAACAGAATTAAAAGCTTTAGGCAAACAGGTAAAATTTAATCATTTTCATAACAAAAATAAAATCAAAAACTAATTTTACTTACATTTTTTTTAAAAGATCGATGATGAAGATGATGAAATCGAAGACGAAGACGAACCCGCATTTTAAAAAAAATGGTTTATCCTTTAAAAAGTTAAAAAATAAATTTTGTAAATTAATCATTTAATTTGATTAAAAACTAAAAAAATAAATTTTGTTAAAATCACTTTTACATATTTAGCTATTAAAATTTATTCACGTTAAATTACATCATAAAGTAATCTCATTCGCTACTTTTTGTAATTACAAACTAATATTTACATTCTATCACAAAGTATGGAATAAATTCAAACTATTACAAAGAGCAAACGTATATAAAATAATAAAACAATAATAGTAAAAATGTAATTCTTGCAAATCCTAAATATTTTTAAATATTATTTTTTACGTTTAATTTGCAAACAAAAAATTTATTTTTTAACAGCAGGAATTTTGCTATCAACATATTTCATATATTCTTTTCCAATAAGTAACATAGCCATGCTCGCAAATACAGCACAGGTTCCACGAACCCACGGCTTTTCAGGCACGACAACCTTGCTCAGAGCCCATAACAGAATGGAACCGAAATTATAGATTACTGCTCCATAAACACTGTACATTAGCCGATATTGCATCGGTGCCAGTGCCAGATGTCGGCGATTGAACAGATAAAGGCCTGAAAATAAATTTAAAAAAATTAAAAAAATATAATTAAAAGCGCGAAATATTTTAAATAAATTACCTGCGCCCAAATGCGAATTGAATAATAGCATATTAGCGACCATGTGGTTTCCATTGGGAAAAAGGCTGGAAAGAAAATGGTGTCAAATGAGTTATTTCTGTAGATTTTATCTATTTTTAGTATAAAAAGAAAGTTCAAACGTGAGTTTTAGGCTTACTGCATACCTCACCAATAGTTTTGGATTAAAAATGTGAACTGAAAAAACTGTGTAACTCGCGCCGCCAGCTAATGGGATGTACCAATACAATATACTGTTTTGAGTTGGTCTGGGAGGGTTTAGACATTCCGAAAATACGGTGACAGGGTAACATAAAGCTTTGGATAAACAACCTTTCTTCGGCTCTGTCGCCATGTTAAATGGTTTTGAGTTTGGACTTTGAGCGAGAGCGAGTCTGGGGAGTTGTCTGTGAGTGAGAGTATATTTTAGACTTTTAAAAAAAAATTATTTTAATATTAAATTTAAATTCACACGATATTTAATTTGAACTAATTTAATTATCGATTAATTTCAAACAATTATATTTTCTCTTTTAAATCCATATATTACGTAACTTTTAATTTTTTTATAATTAAATAAATAGTTTTAAAAATTGTTTACAGATCTATCGTAAACAATACCTTTAACTTATGAAGAAAAAAATAAAATAAATATAAAAAAATATTAAACTAGCACTTTCACTAGAAATTCTGGGCTTGAGAGTGATATGACGTCACGTAAACAAAGCGCGCAGCGAAGATGAAGGTTAGCCGATTATCTTTTTCCTGCCTGACGAGTATTTATTATTGCATTTAGGATAAGAGGAGTTAGTCTTTTTAAAAATGCCAGTACGCAAGTATCGGCGCGACAAGAGTGAAGTCAGCTGTTGCCTCAAATATTTGATATTCGGATTTAATGTGATATTTTGGGTAAGTAACTTCAACAGTCTACTGTTGCCACTATGACGAATTTATTCGCTAGATTTTCATGCCATTGACCTTAACTCGACTCAAAAGAGTACTAATTTAAAGTGAATAGTTAATTCTCAACACATTACCAACACCACCAAACCCCATCATAACCCAAAATCCCTTTCAAATTGAATCTTAAAAAACCCTTTCAGTGCTAAATAACCTTTCGAACCAACAGCTGAATGTAATTCGACCCTTTGAAACCCTTTTTATTTTTTATATCGAAAAGAGGTTGTATAAGTAAACAAATGCAATGTATCACTACTTCATAACCATTTAGAGTCCTTAAAATGAATTTATTTGTATTTTATTTTTGGAAAATACTCATTTTAAATGCTTTTTTTCTCGTGTTAGTTACATTCGTGTGTTTTCTTGCAGTTGGTCGGAGGCGCCATACTCGCTGTTGGAGTTTGGGCTTGGGCTGAAAAGGATATTTTTAATAATTTGAGTAGACTGACAAATGTGGCTCTCGATCCTGCGTTTATACTCATCATCTCTGGAAGTATCACCTTTATGATTGGATTTGCTGGATGTGTTGGGGCCCTCAGGGAAAATACTTGCTTATTGGCAGCAGTGAGTTTTTTTTTGTTTTTCTTTTTTTACTTTTACTTTAAAAACTTTTTTGTGAAATAAAATTGTAAAAATTAATTTTTTTTAATTAATTTAAATTTTTTTTTTTTTTTTTTTTTTTTTTTTTTAGTACGCAATTTTTTTAGCTGTTCTACTACTATTAGAAATGACGGCAGGAATTTTAGGTTTTATATTTAAAGATTGGGTAAGAGTTTTTTGTTGATTAAAATGTTTTATCAAATTTTAATTTTTAATTTAAAAAAAAAAAATAAATAAAATGTGTAGATTAAATCCCAAGCAACTAATGGCTTTCAAGCTTTTATCATACATTATCGTGATGATCCAGATCAACAGAATTTAATAGACTGGATCCAGGAACAATGGGTTTGTATTTTTTATTTATTTATTTATTTATTTTTATTCTTAATTTAATTTTTTTAATTTTTTAATTTTAGCTCGAATGTTGTGGGATCGAAGGTCCTAAAGATTGGGACAGAAATATATATTTCAATTGTTCTTCAGCTGATGTAGGGAGTAGGGAAGCTTGTGGTGTTCCATTTTCGTGTTGTAAACCAAAACCAAATGTAATATCGAATATTTAAAAAAAAAATTTGAATGAATTTGTAAGTGATGAATCATTGTAGGAAATTATCAAGAACAAACAGTGTGGATATGACGTCAGGAAACAGGATTACGTAAGTTTTTAAAATTGCTTTGATAAATAAAAATGATAAATTTTAGAAATATTTTATTAATATTTTAATCTTAATTTGTTTAAAATAAAGCCGGGAGACAGATCAGTTGTGATATATGAGCGAGGTTGTCTACGAGCCGGAGAGGAATGGATCGAGTCTAATTTGGTTCCAGTGGCTGGGGTAGCTGTGGGTGTTGCTGTTTTGCAGGTGATCGTATGAAAATATTTAAATTTACGTAATTTAATTAATTTTTGAAACATAAAATTACAAAATTGGTTAAAATTACAATTCAATTACTGAAATCTGTTTTTTTAGGAATAAATTTAATAATAATTAATTATATTTTAACAGATTTTGGGAATTTGCTTCGCACAAAACTTGCGTGCTGATATATTTGCACAAATGGCCAGATGGCACTGACGATGGGTTTAGCCCAACTTTGTTACGTCCAAATCTTCGCCTCTCAAACAACGAAGACCTTGATGTAAATAGTTGGGAAGATTCCATTTCGGCAATTAAGCACGCAGGAGTGCTCAAATCTCGTGCCACATCTTCTAAACACAACGAGGAGAACCAAATACTTTGCTCACCTGTCACAACTGAAGTTTCCTAACAGTGAACGGGTTGTACAATAAACAACAGAAATCCACAACTTTTTATCTGCCAACTTTCAAGTTTTTAAAAAAAAATATAAACAATGGCCACAAAAAGTGAAAAACAATAATCGTGTACTTAAAAACGAGTTAATTGACCAAGTCAAAACTCAAAAATCAGTGCAACCGATGGTCATAACGAACAAAACAATGTAAAAAAAAAAACAAAATCGTCTCAAATTTCTATTATTTTATCTAAAAGCTTAAATAGTGCATGAGAAAACAAATTTTAAAAAAAATGCAGCCAATAACCTTAATCGGGCCATGATTTTGCTTTGACAATTTATTTGTGATTTTAATTTTTAATTATTTTGGCTCTGATGAGGTTTTTAAAGGAAGAGGCCGCTCATTTTAAAAATAATTCCGTTTTGGTGTGTTTAAATTACAAAAACTATTTAATGGAAGCCATTTTCGAGATTTTATGCATTTATATTCGAGATGTGTGCAGCAAGAAAGACTTTGCCTTTCGATTTATCATCATGACAAATATTTAATTTTTAATGTAAACTCGAGAAATTTTTTTCAATTGTAATTTGTGTTGTTGAGGCACCGACATTTTTTCTGACATCAGAAGTCTTAACTTCCAGCTCTAGTGCCTTTTCATCATTTCAACATCGTGTGTAGGTTATCAGTCAAGTTGTATATTTAAAGGTTTTTTCCAAAAAGTGTGAGAAAAATATTAAATTGTAAAAAGGCCAAAAAATTGAGCTGAATTTTTTGCTTCATTTTTAAATAACATTTATTAAATTGTTTTGATTTTTTTTCAAATTTATTTTTGAAAAAAAAAATATTTCTTGGGTGTTGTTGGCTTCTTCCCTGCCTGTTTCTTGTGCATGTGCTGGGTTAGTATTGTATGTTGAATAGCCATTCCAAAATTATGTGGATGTGTAGATTTTTAAGAATGAACATTTTTGAAGAAACAATTTTTTTTCTTTTTCTAAATTTTTGATTTTTTATTTTTATTTTATTTTTATTGTATGTGTGTGTGTGATTTTTGTATAAACCACTTAAAGTGGCAGCTCATGCAATCTGGAGCATTTGTGAAATTTCATTTTTGTTTTGTTTTAAATTTTTATTTCTTTAATCAAACTTCATCTTTTTACTGATTGTCATATAAAAATTGATTTTGCTCATATGAATTTGAGACTTTTATTTCATTCATTTTTCAGAATTGCAAAATAAAATTACATTTTATGAGATTTTCAAAGTGAATAAAACTAATTCAACCACAAGAATAGTTTTTAAGTTAATAAATGACAGCCATTAAAATTCAGTATTAAAGTACAACGAGCTAAAGGGAGTCAAATGCAATTGGTCGATTGAAACCTCGTGATTACCGCATTTTACTTGTATTGGTCGGTTAAAATCATGTGATATCGGCATAATCTACCAATAAGGAAGGTAAATCACTTCTCAGAACTGTGCGCTGTGCGCTGCAAGGCAAAGCCGTTCATTGATTATTTAGTCTAATTGGATTTTTAGTTGTGCATCGTTACGAATTGAACAGTTCCAATCATTTTTTTAAACATTATTTTAATCTTGTGTATTCGCAAAATCAGCCTAAATGTTGCGTTTGGCTTTTAACATCGTACGGACTGGTGGGAAACATGGCGTCTTCTCTATATTTAATGAAATACCGTCTGCTTCGACCCGATTAATTGCAGCCACTCCAAATACACAAATATATCGGAGGTGAGGAAAAAAATTCAATGCAAACCACACACATTACAAAACAAACATTCGACTCAAATGCGAGTTGGAAAAATGAAAAATGTATTTATTTAAAAATACAGAGGTGTGAGTGACATTGATTCATGCAATTCCTCACTTGTTTTGTATTTATAGAAGACGAATCTTTGCTTTTATTAGTACAAAATAAGTGCATTAATTTATTTCAATTTTTATTTAAAACTCCGAAATCAAATTAATCGTAAATTAATAGTTTAAGATGAATAAATTAATTTTATCGTATTTCGATAGGTACTCGGATCATGTAATTCCCGAGAATGTTTTATACGTCGAAGATGCAGAAGACCCGAATTTCTTCGACATGGTCGAATACTTTTTTCATCGAGGTTGGCAAGTATTGGAAGATAAATTGGTGGAAGAATTCCCAGGACGTATAAGTTTGGACGAAAAGAGGCACAAAGTCAAAGGCATTTTGAAGATAATTCAACCATGCAATAATGTCCTCGAAGTGTCCTTCCCATTGCGCAGGGATTCCGGTGAATATGAAATGATATTGGGATATCGAGCTCAACACAGTCAACATAGAACACCAGCTAAAGGAGGTTAACAAAATATATATTTTTAAATAATGAAAAAATTACTTTACAGTCGATGATTATTTTGATTTTGTGTGTTTATTTAGTAGTGAAAAAAAATTACTAATTTGCACACAAATAACGTTTAAAAGAACAAAACGAGTTTAAATATTTCTCAACTTATCAACCTTGTACCATCCAGTTATTGTTTATTCCAGCCTCAAGGGGGGTACTTGTATTTAATGGGTTATAAATATCAAATAAGTCTCGTTTCGAAATTATTTTACATTTTAAAATTTGAGTTTTTTATTTTTATTTTTAGGTATTCGTTACAGTCCTCACGTATCGGTTGATGAAGTAAAAGCATTATCGGCATTGATGACCTACAAATGCGCATGTGTGGATGTCCCTTTCGGGGGTGCAAAAGCTGGATTGAAAATCGATCCGAAAGAGTATAGTGAACACGAATTGGAAAAAATCACAAGACGATTCACTTTAGAATTGGCTAAAAAAGGGTTTATCGGACCCGGTATTGACGTGCCAGCACCAGATATGGGTACCGGAGAGAGAGAAATGAGCTGGATCGCTGATACTTACGCTAATACTGTCGGCATGTATTTTTTAGATATTTAATTTATTAATAAAATATTTGAACGATTAAAATTTATTATTTTAAACAGGTCATCTAGATATCAATGCTCACGCCTGTGTTACTGGAAAACCTATCAATCAAGGTGGTATTCATGGGCGTGTTTCGGCAACTGGCAGAGTAAAATTAAAATTAAAATTGAATTTTTAAAAATTTTTAAAATTTAAATTTTTAGGGAGTTTTCCACGGGTTGGAAAATTTTGCCAATGAAGCCAGTTATATGAGCATGGTTGGATTAACACCCGGTCTAGGTAACAAGACGTTTATAGTTCAGGTATACAAAAAACTTTTACGATATTTTAAATTATTAAAACAACTGTAATATTCAATTTTATTCTTTAGGGTCTTGGTAATGTAGGTCTGCACACAATGCGTTATTTACATCGTACGGGTGCACGTTGTATCGGTATTAAGGAATACGATGGAAGCATTTATAATGCAAATGGAATCGATCCTAGGGAAATTGAAGATTGGAAATTGGTGAATGATAAAAATAAATCTAAAATTATTTTATTTTGGTTTTTAAAAATTAAATTAGGCACATAAAACCATCACTGGGTTCCCAGGTGCCGAAGAATACACGGGCGAAGATCTCATGTTTGAAGAATGTGATATCTTAGTACCAGCAGCCATCGAGAAAGTTATCACTAAAAGCAATGCGAACAAATTGAAATGCAAAGTATTAAAATTTAAAAAAATAATAATAATAATTTAAAAAAAAACATTTTCACGTATTTTTAGATTGTAGGTGAAGCAGCTAATGGTCCCACAACACCAGCAGCAGATAAAATTCTGATCGATCGGAAAATATTAGTAATTCCAGATCTGTATATCAACGCTGGTGGTGTGACCGTTTCGTATTTCGAATGGCTTAAAAACTTGAATCACGTTAGTTACGGTCGCCTAACTTTCAAATATGAACGAGAATCCAATTATTATTTATTGGGTAAGTATTTAATTAATTATTTTTCTTAATGTATGGGGTATGCGCATGCTTTTTCTTTGCTTATTTTAAAATTGCATCTTTTTCTATGCATCTTAAGTGAGCAATGCAATGATTAGCTTTAGCATTTCCAATGCATTGTCTTTTAGTTATTTTCTTCACAGTATCGCACGTACCTGATTTTATTTTCTAGAAAGTGTTCAAGAGTCTCTAGAACGTCGTTTCGGTCGCAGCGGAGGCCGAATTCCAGTAACTCCTAGCGAGGCATTCCAGAAAAGAATAGCTGTAAGTTGCTAATGTTAATTAAATGCGTGCGAATTTTCTCTATTGTCTCGTAGATTTATTTTCCCTGCATTTTTTTTGCTAGTTTCTTTGTCATGAGATTTTCAGTGAATGAAAAAATTTTTTGGTTTTATTTTTGCAAGTTGGTTTTTTTGGAGTTGGTATTTTTGCAGTGATAAAAATCAATGTTTTTGTTATTTGTATAGAAAGCGTTCAAGAATCACTAGAACGCAGATTTGGTAGGTCTGGAGGTGGTATTCCCATTACAGCCAGCGAATCGTTTTCAAAACGTATTGCTGTAAGTTAATCTTTCTAACTGCTTTCGGATTCATTTTTCTATCTTTTTATTTTTACTATTTTGATATGGGTAAGTGTTTGGCTCATTTCGTTTTAAGATTTCCACGTCATTCCGTGTTTTAAAAAAACCGTATTTTAACAATGGTTGAGGTTAGGTAAACAGTAAAAAGATATTTCAATTTCGAGTAAAGGAATCTGGTTACATTCACTTTATATTACTTTGGTTACTGTTATCAACGACCTAATTCTTGCCATCTTCGAAATGTTCTCCACGAAATAAGATTGCAAAAGATTTGAATGCAATAAAAAGTCTTATCGATTAATAACTCACTCCCAATATATTGTTACGTAAAAATCGATTGAATAAACGATTTTTAATTAATTATTCAATTTAAGGTAATTGTTTTCATTTAAGGTTATTTTTCATTTTAATTATTATAATTTAATTTTAAATTTTTATTTTTCTCAATTTTTTTAGGGTGCATCTGAAAAGGACATAGTTCATTCAGGATTGGATTATTCAATGGAAAGATCAGCTCGCGTAAATATTAAAAATTAAATAAAAACTAATAAATGGATCAAAATTTACATTTGTTTAGGCCATAATGCGAACGGCGATGAAATACAACTTAGGCCTTGATCTTCGTACTGCAGCCTACGTAAATTCCATCGAGAAGATTTTCCTAACATATAGGGAAGCTGGGCTGACGTTTACATAAATTTCTTTATAAAATTCGTTCTAAGAGTAATACTTAAGTAGTCTTAATCATGTGGTAAAAAGATTCTTTCGATGTACAGGCGGATTTGTAGCAAAATAAGCTTGGGATTGACTTGTTGATTGTATGTGACATAATTATTTTTTAGTCATTTTTTTTCCCGTAGTCAAAACCATAGATGTTGTCATTTGAACCTTGAGAGATTCATTGTGAAAAATAGATGTTAGATCACTTTAATATTTAATGGCCCTCGGAAAAGATTTTTGACTGATAAATCAGTGTTAAAAGTGTCAAGTGATTTTTTTAAAATTTTTTTTCTTTTCAAAACAAAGACTCGGATAATTCATACGTTGATTAGATTAAGCACTTCTAATTAATACACTGCTCGTAACAGATAAGAATAAAAGTGAAATTTGACATTTCTTCATTATCTTTTATTATTTAATTTTATAAAAAATCTTACATTTGTTTTTTCGTTACTTCTGCTTCGTCGTCCGAAGTTTCTTCTTCGACGGGTACGAATTTTTCGTGCGAAATTAGGAATTTCTCGTTTGTTGGTGGACACGTGAGAAACAACAATCGGATCACGGGTGGGCCGATTTTTAATGATTTTTGTTGATATATGTCTGTAATAAGCGCGGATAAATTCTCTTCGATTTGAGGAATTGTCATTTGAAGCTGTTAAAATTAAATTATTTTATTATTTAATTTTTATTTTAAATTTAATTTCTTTTTTTTACTCTCGCGACTGGTGTTGTTATCCATGCATATTGGGGTTCGGGTGGGTTAATAACGACTCTGTATTCGACACAACTTGATAATTTCTTCACCATTGATCCAATATCAAATCCAACCGTACCTAAAGTGGAAATTAATTTTAAAATTAAAATTTATTAAAAAATTTTAATTACCATTTCGCGTGTTTGGAAATCGTTTGTTAAGTATCCCACGTATTGAAACGATTTCAGGTAATAAATCGGGAGTTGTAACGCAATAATCGAAGTCATCGTGTGGAACTTCTCCTTTTTTAATCTGCATCAATCATTTTTAAAAATAAATTACAAATTTAACTATTTATTTCTACCATTTTTATGTAATCAGTATTCGTCACTAAATAAGCACCCGCAGCTTTCGCTGCTGCTTCTTCCTCTGGTCTCTAAAATAGGAAAATAAATATCAATGAGTATAAATTACTCGAAAAGATCATTAATAAATTACCTTGCAAATCACCAATACTTTAAAAGGCTCGTGAACATTCAATTCGTGCGGATAAGACACTCGAGATGTAAATTTATCCAAATATTTAGTTTTCTATGGAAAAGTAGTAATAAATGATTGTCTTAAATGTATTACTATTAAACGTACAGATTTATGCAAACTCATATCCAATTCAAACAAAGCATTAACAACAGCATTTGGTTCGTTGTAAATTGATGGATGATGTGATTCGAGGTGCATTTTCATTGCATCTTCTACAGAATAAGTTTGAAATTTGTAATTCTGGAAACAGTAAACGTTATCGATTGGTTCATCCGTTCGAATGTTTTTATCCATTTTAGAGAGAACTATTTGAACTTTCCTGTAATAGAAATTTTGTTTTTTTATTTACTTTGTTAAAATTTGGTTGTTTTTATCTAACGCTTTGCTCGATTTAACTATTAAACCCTTTTTCGAGGGTTGATCCGATACTAATTTTCCAGCTTTGGCTAATTTCGCCGTTTTAATCGCTACTACACCACGTCTTTTTGCGTAATTTCTTTGCTGGATGAATGTGTTTAGTAATGGTTTTGGTATGTTATGCATCTTCAATGCAGAAAACACTAGAAATACATTTAAGAAAGTTAATAACGTATAGTTTTTGATATTGTTGTGTTTTACTCGAAGTTAGAACTGCCATTGACATAATTTACTAAAAAAAATATAAATAAATAGCTTATTTTAAAGAAATTATTGCTATTTTTTTTAAGCAGACAACACAATCCAAGAAACTTGTTGTCCGTTAGGTGTCGTGTCGTTTCGATCAATTTTTAATTACGCAGTAAATTTATATAAAAATAAAAATACATTTTAACTTTTAAAAGACACTATTTCAATTAAAGAAAAAATAATTTATTTATTTCAAAAACAACGTATTTAACTTAAAAACGAATTTCAATACAAACGAAATAAATTCTTTCGGGATAGTTTTGTCACACCGCCATATTTATTTTTCCTAGCTGATTATCTGCCTAACAAAACAAGCAAAATAACAAACATATTATAACTTCATTCGTTACAACTCGATTAAACCATTCTTCATTGCAAATGCATAGATGAAGGTAAGTGAAAACAACGACATTTAACTCAAAATTAAACATCACTCAAACCCATCTAAAAACCTAGAAAAATTTTTCAACAAAACAGACAGAATTTCATTCACCTTAAACTAATAATCAACTGTCAAAAAAAGCATTTATTTTCCCTAAAATCCTTCATTCCCATTTCACAAAAAAACCCTTTAAATAGATTAACAAACCAAGCAAACAATCAAATACAAAGTTTAATCTTATCGACATGGTCCAGGTGTTTTGATAGATAAAAGTGTTAGTAAAATTTCACTTAATATTTTAATGAAAACGGCATGAAAATGTGATACATTAAGTAATTGATTTTGTTTTTTAATTTCTAGTTGGCGAGTAAGTATGCTCCAGAATCCTTCCACACCACGAATGCCTCCGTGGAATCAAAAGTCATGTCCTTCACCAGGTAGGCTAAGAAGCTGAACCAACTTGTGTATGAAGTGGATTCTGCAATCATCTATAGATATAAGGCTAGAACATTTTAAAATTTCAATATTTTATCGCTTTATCCATCACATTCAAATTATTATTCATTATAAACAGTGTCTCAAAAAATCTCATCTTTTCATCCATTAGATTGAATATGCTCATTGCAGGGACTAAAAATTTAAGTAAATTAATGGATGAAAAATATATATTTATTTATAATTTATTATTTTTATTAATATTAATAATTTTTTTTATTTTTTTAAAAATCCAGATTTCATGTCAAGAAGCAACAAAGACAAATATGAGCCACCGAACCCACGGCGGGCGCACACAATCATGTCCCTGGATGACGTGGCGGCAGGGAAAAAATCATATTGGCCTGAACTTGAAATCACTGGTAATAATTGATATGAAAATAAATTAAAAATTAAATTTTTTAAAAATAAAAATTTTGTTTTAAAGGGACAATCCGCAATCTCAGCCCGCAGCTGTGGAAATTAAATCATCTTACATCCTTATACCTCAACGACAACAATCTATCCCGCATTTCTCCCGATATCGCTCGACTCACCTCACTAAAGTACCTGGATTTGTCATGCAATAAATTGCGTAGCCTACCAGCCGAACTCGGCGATTTAGTTCTGCTCAGGGAGTTGCTTTTGAATAACAACTGCCTTCGTGTGCTGCCGTACGAGCTTGGGAAATTATTTCGTTTGAATAATTTAGGTATTAAAGTGACTACAAAAATATATTTTATTTTGATTTTATCGTATTTTTCAATTTAGGTTTAAAGGGCAATCCGTTATCACCAGAAATTTTGAATTTGTATTCAGAACCAAATGGAACACTTAAATTACTGTCATATCTTTTAGACAATTTGGCTGGTAAATAAATGAAAATATTTTTAAAAAAAAAATATTTTTTTTAATTTAAAAAATATTTTTTAGTGAATGCTTCACAACCTCCACAACGACCATGGATTGCGCTTGCGCAAGTTGATAGACGTAGACCCGTTTGTATTTTTACAGTAATGTGTTATAATGTGCTTTGTGACAAATACGCTACTCGACAAATGTATGGATACTGTCCGAATTGGGCACTTAATTGGGATTACAGGAGAAAAGGAATAATCGATGAAATTCGGCAGTATTCAGCTGATATTATAAGCCTTCAAGTAAATATTAAATTATTAATAATTTTTAAATCGATTTTGATTTTGATTTTAATTTTAGGAGATCGAAACGGACCAATTTTACAATTTTTTTCTACCAGAGTTAAAACGTGATGGATTCGATGGTATTTTTTCACCCAAATCTCGAGCGAAAACTATGCCTGAAAGCGAAAGGAAATACGTTGACGGTTGTGCGATATTTTATCGCACTAGCAAGTAATTAATTAACATTGAATTAAATTTTACAAATTTTTGATTGCATAAATTAATTTCTTTTTAAGATTTACTCTTCTCAGTGATCATTTGGTCGAGTTCAATCAACTTGCGATGGCAAATGCCGAAGGTTCGGACGATATGCTCAACCGTGTTATGACCAAAGACAACATTGGTCTTGCAGCGCTTTTGGAAACAAAAGAAAATATTTGGGATTCAGGTATATTAAAATTTATATTTTTAAATTTTTAAATTTAATATTTAAAAATTTTTTTTTGAATATTTAAGGCGTCGCTCCCGAACCGTCAAAGACACGCCAGCCTTTGCTCGTTTGTACAGCACACATTCATTGGGATCCTGAATATTGCGATGTAAAGCTCATTCAAACCATGATGTTAATGCATGAATTACGCACTATTGTCGAAGAATCTGGACGTAAATTTAATCGATCTGGCACCAAATTAGATACGAGCATGATTCCTTTATTGTTATGTGGCGATTTCAATTCGTTTCCAACCTCTGGTAAATTAAATAGAGAAAAAAAAAATTTTTTTTTAAATAATTAAAAAATTTATTTACTTTAGGCGTAATAGAGTTTTTAACATCGGGTCGAGTTTCCGCCGATCATTCCGAGTTTAAAGATTTGGGATATCGAGGATGTTTGGCTAAATTAAGCAGCTCTGAGAAAACGACCGAGTTTTCTCACGCATTCAAATTAGCTCGGGCTTATACGGACGATGTTATGCCATACACGAATTACACGTTAGAATTACATCTGATATAATTTTGAATATTTTTATTAATTAATATTTTATTTTAGGTTTGATTTCAAAGGAATTATTGATTATGTATTTTATACTAAGCAGTTCATGAACCCGCTCGGTTTATTGGGGTGTTTGGATCACGATTGGTTTCGTGAGCACAAAGTGATTGGTTGTCCTCATCCTCACATTCCATCGGATCATTTTTCTCTTTTGGTTGAATTCGAAATGTTCGTACCACTCAATATCCCTCCAACAAGTAACGGACTTGTACGGCGGTAGCACAATAAGTTTTAAAGAACTCGTAATTTGAAAAAATAAAAAAATACTTTTTATGATGTGACTCGGTGGACCAAAGCTCATGATATTTGTCATCGTTTTCTCATTATTGATTTTTTTTTTTTAATCTTTTAATTTTGTTTTTCTTGTTTTTGATTTTTTTTTTCTTTTCTTTTCTCATTTGGGTTGCTGTTTATTGTGAAGAAATCAATGGCAATGTACAAAACAATCAAACTTCAGTTGAATTGAAAATTCTTCTGAATTTTTTTTGTTATTTACTGAATAACATATCTTTAATATAATTACATCATGGTTCTCTTTTGTAATTACAAATTTAATTGTCATGCAATGTGTAAAAAAACGTGTGTTCACAATAGTTTTTATTTTTCTTTTTCTAAAAATTATAATGAGCTTTATTGTTATTTTAGTAAATGCAAATTAGTTTGACTAAATTTTCAACCAAGTAAATTTGAAAAAAAAAATTAGCATGGCTTTAACCCGTTACCTTGAAATGATTGACGTGTTTTTTTATTTGACTAAAGAAATAAATAGAATTTTTTTTAAAGTATCAATTTATAATGTGATATTGATATTTATTAATGTACGCTTAACCATTGAACTTTCGATAGATTTGTTTATTATTATTTTTTTAAAATGAATTTAATTATTTATGATATTAATTTTTATATATATTTTTTTTAAATTTTGTTATTTTTTTTAATTTTCTTAAATTTTACGATTTTTCAAGATAACGGGTTTTTTTTTATAAGATGCCACAATGTAAAAGTGTTGCTATGTAATTATCTTTGTAAACTCATTTGATGGAAGTTGCTTTTCGAATATTTTTTTAAAAACCAAATTGTAAGTCACTATCTCACCGCACAACATTGACTTTTATCGTTTTTAATTTACACGGAAAAAAAAGTTTAAAAGGATCACTGTATTGAAAGGTGGAGCAATTTTTTGTTCCGTCTTTGTAAAACAGATTTGTTGTAGTATTTAGCTTTGCGTAAAAAAAAAAAAAAACATTTCCCTATTGGTTCTATGACCATTACATTCGGTTCAACAATTTTTGATGATAAAATCCAGAGCTGTGTACATGAAAATAAATGGTTCATTGCCCAATTGTAAGCAAACAATTTTTTTAATCATCTTAAATATTCTCGGATATAATTGGGATCGTCGTTTACGTAATACAACTTATTTTAACGATAGATGGCGTTGTATAATTCAAAATCTCGTCCAAAACCAACAATGAAATATCGGTGTATATTGAGATAAGTATTAATGATTTATATTCCGTAGGAGATTTTTTGTTAACTGTTAATATAATAGGATTATGCAATAATTATATAATTTATAATATAAAATTTATAATTTTTATGCATTTACAATGGGAAATACTCGATAAGTGCATTTGTACAATCAATTTATAAAATGCATATCGTACATAGCAGATTGGTTGGTTGGTTTTCCCTGCTTGCATCCAAGAATGGTATAATTACAACTCCGAAAATTTCCAATTTTTTAAAAAAATTTTTAAACTTCTAAACTCAAATAATGATATCAAAGTGCTATTCTGATCATAAAAATTAATCTTTAGAATTATTTCAATATTAAATATAAATGCAACTTATACATTACAAAATTTGTATACAAATTTTTATTTCAAAGTGCATGACCAGACAATATTAGAATCATTAATGCTGAATTCACAATATTGTTCATAAAAAAGAATCAATAGTGAGTAAGTCCAATGGGGGCATTTATAAATTTTATTATTTAAGAGTTACATTTATTTTAACATGTATTATATCATCAACTAAATACAATGGTTTGAGGCTTTTAACTTAATAAATTTTGGAAACATCCAGGGTTTATTTTGACTACTATTTTCAGGTTTTCGCAAACTTATTTTCACTTCTTCTTCATCAGATTTAAGCATACAAGAATAATGATCAGTATAGCTTGATTGATCTAATAACTTGAACTCTGCTTTATACTGCGTGGGTCATCTAAGAAATGCATTTTGACTACGTCGGCGGTTGCACGGTCCGGGCACGGTTTCCAGGCCGTGTGTCGTCGGCCAAGTACAGGAATAAATAAACGAGTCGAAAGTAATAATCACAGGATTCCGGGTTTTTATTAGACCGCCCGTTCTGCCATCGTCCCGCCACTCGGCATCACTCCGATTACCTGCCGCGCGCCCGAGGCCTTTAATCCTCGGAAGCGGAGCCATAAAACTACTTACCTGGCCACTCTGTGTGGCCGGAAACTACGCCCTCAGCCCGGCGTGTCCACCATCGGACGGTGGTCTCCTATTCATTCTCGTCATAGTGCACCATGTTGATGTTCTTTTCGGGAGTAAGCCTTCCCTCCATCCTTTTTTCTTGAGATGCGAGCTCCCAGAGACCACCGCCGAGCCTCCTTTCTCCCTTTTCTCACCATGGAGGACCCATGGCGCCCCAACGTGACCACTTTGGTCACAACTTCCCCCCTGACGTCAAGCCAATAAAGAAGACGGTCAAAACTGGGAAAAATAAAAAGCGAAGCCAGGCGCCATGGGCGGGAACGCATGGGCGGAGCGAGGCCGGCCAACAGTCGCGTGACCAGTGAGCGCAACCCGAACAGAAACAAATGTAACCGGGCCAGTGCCGAGCATAGAACGGTGCATTCAGGTACCTGTAACCCCCAACACAACATATTCCCTCAGTCAAACTACACGCATAAACTAAACAATGGTACCGATATACAAAAAACAAAACAAAAAGGTAGAACAACAAACAAAAACAAGCTAAAAAAACAAACACAAAGAAAACTATAGATTAAGGTAAGTCTGTAAGCACTCTTCAGCACTCTTGATCCAGGGTGATCTTCGCTGCTTCTACAGATCTCGGAACAATCGATTCATTTCCTCAGTTTTAAAAACTGTAATGTTAGTAAGTGTTGTGTTTAATGGTAGTATGTGTTGTGTTTAATGTGTATGTTTAATCATCACCATTATTTCAGTTATTTAGCTAGTCTTAAGTTATAAGGTGAACACGACAAACTTAGCTCGAGCTCACAACTTCGTTAACCGAGTGCGGTAATGTCAATAATTAAAGGCAATAAACTTTATCGCATTTAATTTTAACTTATTCTAGTTTTGTCGTTGTCATTGCTTTTCACAATGTTACGTTGCTGCCATCGTTCGTATCGCTTGAATTATACAAATTCGTTGTCTTCAATTGTTTATAGATCAATCGTGGTAAAAGTTCAATTGAAAATAGCACCACAGTGCTTCGTAGTAACGAGGGTTTAATCTCCGAGAAGGGAAATATTTCACTTATCAAACGATCAATTTCTACCCTCTTTGGTTATTGGACGGTTCTAAAGCAGATCACATTGCGCATGATCACGGACTCGAAAAAATTTCTAAGTCCCTACTTCGAGGTAGAGAAATGTTCGCAAAAGATACAAAATAAACAGTTTAAAAACAACCCAAACACCTGCGTACCTTTATTTTCGAATAATAAAGCGATTCCTAATCAAAAAACTGATCATTCTTTAATAGTTTACAAGTTGTTTCTATTTTTTAAACATTTTTATTAATGTGCGCATGCGCAGAACCGCCATCTTGAAAAAGTTTGTAGCCGCGGGGAGATCATTTTTTTTTTTTTGCACAACAAAGCACCGCTTTAGAACGAAACTTTCAAGTACATCAATTGGATATTAGTAGTCGACTCACGCAGGAGTTGGCCAAGAATTTCCAGATCAGCAAACAAGTATTGTTTAGTAAATAGAATTTAAAAATTTGTTTTAATTTGATTTTTATTAATAAGTAATGCACTTTGCAAACTGCACTTACCGTCAAGTGCAGTTTGCACTTGATGGTAATGCTTACACTCTCGATTTCCAATACCCGTTTAGTCATCCAAGCATTCGCTGTGGCATTGGCCAATGTAACTGAAAGGCTCAAATGACTAATCGTCTTTTTATTAATAGATTTTCTAGTTACAAGTTTTGAAGAAAAAAAATATGAATCAAATTTAAGATTCAAAAACGACCCTCGATTTCTTTAGATGAGAATATTCAATATTTTATCTTTGAAAATTTATGCGAAATTTATGGATGTTCGACTTGTTTAGAAACTGAGAGCGAAGAAAACTTTAAAAGAATTCCAAAGTGGTAGTGTATATTTCAACTGCGTAATGTTTTTATTGCATTGGGTAAGAGATTAAGTGGAGCTTCTCAGCACTGCACCGATGCTATTGCAGCGAGTTAAACAATTCTACGCTTCATTTCC
>JAQFZU010000627.1:0-22049 GCA_034696185.1 Henia vesuviana | reverse complement strand
CATGTTGGGCTATCTAAATCTGCAATCAAAATCAAAATTGGAGAAATCATGTTTTTTGAAAAAAATGCCTTACTATAGTAAGGCGACATTTGCAATTTTTGTCAATGTTGAAAAGTTGCACTAATTCACAGAACCCCAAGCCATAAGCTCTCATACAATACGTCACCTATATGAACTCAAGTTGCATAAAAATCTTGAACAAATATTCCTGAACCACACCACGTATTCTCACTATTCTTATTAATTAAAAATTATAGACCAAAATTTATAAAATTATTGCACAACTTTTTAATACACTTTTTTAAGTTTTAATAAATTATAAACGACTATATATAAACAAATTTGAAAATATCACACATATTCTAATTTTTCAATTCACTTTACATTACAAATAAGATCATTAAGAATATCTGGAATGTTTGAATAATCAATAAAAAGAATTGGTAGCAACAAAAATAGTAAATGTTTGTGAATCAAAGAAAAAGAAATTCTTATATACAATAATTTATCATTTAAATTTGAAAACCCGGGCCATTAAAATTTCAAAATCGACATTTATTGAATGTAAACAATCAATAAATAGCACATAATTCAACCTTCCCCGATTCTTTTCACGAATAACCAGATTAAACTCTTAACCAAAAAAAATAACAGTAATATAACTATAATAATCAGTTAAACATGTTAAAATGGAAACACTACTTTTACATTTGAACGCATAAAGCAGCTACAAGTAAATTTGGTGTACTGCATCGTTCAAACCGTTAAAAGCAACAAAAAGAGAAAAACATTAAGAATAAGTTGTTTAATGCGTGATCGAACACGGTTTATCAGCCATATTATAAAGAAGTACTTTTTCCGTTTTGTCTCGTAACCATTTGAGAACGTCGTTATCGTCACTTTCGATACATCTTTCGTCGCTGGAATATAAATTGAATACTTCGTCCTTGTCGTAAAAATTAATAATTAATTTCATAATACTCAAGTAATATTAAAATTATTACCTGTCGCACTTTGATCGTCAAACGTTTTTGGTCGATCAATGGCACAGACATGACGTCATCGATTCGAACGATCCATTCTATATCCCAACCACCCCAAAAACGACATTTTTTAAGAAAGAAAATATGTCTGTCTGTGATCAACACAACGTCGGACCGATCGTCTCTTTTCAACGCCGCATGAGCGAAATAAATGTCGTTTTCCGAGTAATGTCCGCGACTCAGATTCAATAAAAGATGTCGACCGTTCGCCATGTACAGCGAGTATGGTTTTACACCCTTAAAATGGAAATTATAAAGACAAAAATTCGATTAGTAAATAATTTAAAGTCTTACTTGACACGGATTCAAATATCGCGGCAAACGATTTCTCATGACTACATTTTCGCCCATTTCAACGACACTAGAAATAAAATAAAATATAAAATATGTAATTGTTAAAACGATCATAAGCAATTCGCAAAAATAAAATTTACCGTCTAATGCCATCGAAAGCCATGCTGACCATATCAACTATTCCTCCAGTTGGTTTGGTCAAAAGTCCCATTAAACCTTTGCCAACTCCTTTGAAAAAACCTTCGACTCCTTCCTCTTGGGTTCCAGTGATGGGTTTGACGAACATCCCCGATAAACCTAGGACAACGCCTAAAACAAACCCCTTACCAGCCACGATCAGAGAGTCAGGAAGGGATTTCTGCGATTGGATGCGCTGCCGTCTTCTCTATAAAAGTTGAAACCAAAATTTAATAAATAAAAAACAAACAACTGTCACATGCCGATACTTCATGCGGGCGCATTGCTAGAAAATGAGCGCACATTTGTGAAAATATTATGGCACAATCAGGCATGCTCAGATGGGCATGAGTAAACCTTTCCGGCCCTTCTACACTTCTATAGAAGGACTTGGTCCATTCTTCCAGTGTTGGACCGAAAGTAACATAAGAAATAACTTACTGGGCATGGACAAAGCACTAACTAATTAAATATTCATGCTTTTTGAAAATTGTTAACGCATTATTAGAGAATTAAGCAGAATCAACTTGGTTTTCAACAGAAGTCATCTTTGACCTTAGCGTCCTGAAGGCACCTCTACACATTTTCCTGAAGGCATCTCTACACATTTTTCTCATAAATTTAGTTTCACATTCTCCACTAACAGTTTTACAGTTGGCAGAACCTACGAATTAGCGCCATAAGTGCTCATAGGCTTTTAGGGTTGCCAACTTGCTCTTCAGTTTGGTGTTTTAAGCACACTGCTTTGTGCGTTTACAACGTTACACAACTTTTCGTATTTTTTTGTTTTACCCTTTTGTAATCTTCATCGAAAGATAAAACTGCTAATGCTTGACCCAAAGAACCAGTGATCAGAGAAACGGATCCGGCTGCACTTCCAACCACGTGACCCAATAAACTGCGCACACCAGTCGCAACACCTTCGGCGAACTCTTCGGGCCCGTTAATAGATGCCTAAAATAAATATGTATATAACATTTATATCTTTCTTTAAACAATAACGAATTTACCCTCAAAGGTTCATAGAAGAAATCACCGAATCCCTGAGTAAAGTCTTTGATTAATCCGTACGGATTTCCCAGTAAATCCAAACCCAAAATAAGAACGTAAATTTGATGTACCAACTGCGTCGAATAATGCGATTTGACGGAATCAAAAAGTTGGCCGAGAGACATGCGCACTCCTTTCTGCTCGTAATAGGCCATTCTAAAATTGAAAAAAAAACCCTTTTCAAATCGATGATCGAAAACGTTTAAATATTTGCGAACCTCAATTCAACATCCTTGACTTCAGTCAACGTCGCTCCGATTGAATTTAGAAAGAAGTTGAGGATGTCTTGTTTCCACGATTGTGGATCCGGATTCGTCTTGTGAACGATTCCTCGCGGGGAAAAACTAAAATTAAGTTTCATCGGGCAAAGTAAAACGTGTTCGATATATCCTTGTTCCGGTCTCGTCGTTCCCTAAATAAAAATTGTTGTTGATTTTTTTTCGTTACTGTTTTAATCGATTTTATATATACTTTAACAGGTCCAGTTCGAAGACCGGAATGTATCGCGGTTAGATCAGCTTTGAGCTGCACGTCTTCTTTTACGGGTTCGATAAAAGGCGCAAAAATATCGTACAACGATAGAACGTATCCTTTGTCTATTTTTAAATTAAACTCTTGGATGAGCAATTTTAAATACCTGAAAATAATAATTTTTTTTTTAGGTTAAAGAAATTTTTTTAAAATATTTTAAAAACGACTTTGTGATTGTAAGTTTCAATTCCGGGACAAATCGTTGCATGAGTTTGACTTCGATGCACGGTTTTGGTCCTGTTTGTTTGAATATAAAAGCTGGAAGTGGTGACGGGTAGAGCACTACTGGGAAAATGGCATCTGACAATTGATTGTCGAGCTGTTAATTTGATTACAAAAATTAATTTATTTGTTTTAAATTATTTTTTTACTTTAAATGATTTTATACTTGAATTCTGTGCACTTTTATGTGAATATAAGTTTGGTGTTGCGATTGTCTGCACTGACACCAAAAGGCAGGAACGTAAGAGCGGCAAAGCGAACCAAAAAATGGTTTGGTCATTTGCATTTTACTGAAATCAACTTGAATAAAATCCTTAATTGTCGCTGCAGACACGTCCGATTTCCACTTGTCTTCGAGCCAAGTCGATAGTTCCAGAGATAAATGCTTCATTTTTCCGTTCACTTCGACTTCCCAAATTGCCGGACTGTTGGATAAACTGAGATACGACACTTCTTCGTAACATTCGTTGATTAAAGACACGCCGATCTTGTGCAACGAGAAAATACATTCCCATTTTGCGTGTTCGGAATCGACTTCCTTTCTCGCTTGTTTGGCTATTCTTTCGTCTTGAGTGAATAAAATCACTCGTTGATGTCCATCCAAGTACGAAACCCAATAAACGGTCACTTTGTCTTTACGGGTTTTTTTCGATAACGGATATTTGTTGTGGTCCCCATTTTCACTATCGTCTGAAAATAAAATTTAATTTCAATAAATAAATTAAATACGAAATTTACCATCTTCGGAGCTGCTGAGAGGATGCGCCGAAGCGCGCCGATTCGAAGTGGAAGCGGGTCGAAGAGTTTGAAAACTCACTTTTTGACTTCCAAACCCGTCCTTATAACAATTATAATAATTGGTTTTAAATTTTAAACAAATTCTTAATTGGATATTTAATTAAAATTACTTTTTGAAAAAATATTGGAATTCCCGGTTTGTTTCTATTATAAACGTTCCAAAATAAAGTTCGCTCTGAAGTCGGGTCATCCCACGTATACAGAAGACGTTGATACGGACTCAACAACATAACTTGGCCCAAAGATCTTAAAAATAAATAAAAAAATAAATAATTAATTAGTAATAGTAAAATTTTTATGTACTTTTGGTTTATTCGAAAAAATATATCTTCGCATAAATTGTCTATTCTAACAGGCGCATCGCCGTGGTTGTAAGGGTAAAATGTGACCGTCATTGGACTCGATACTCCGTCACCGACTTTTACACACAAAGCGGACTAAATTTATAAAAATAGAAATTATATAAATAATTTTTATTTAATTTTTTAACTGTTTATTAAACAGACTCCATTATCCATCCTCAGAACCGTAGTGTGTTCGACATTGAAATAAAAATGTTGCGACATTTTGTTGCTTTCACGAAATTTAACGTTCATTTTCATGACGTTAGTATCGGGCCAAAACGAAACGCACTAAAATAAAAATTAATTAAATTCATAAAATTACTATTAATTCTAAGAAATGTACCTGCATCGGAGCCAGATCCAACCATAAATCAGCTTTCTCGTTTACTTCCATAAAACGCAAATGTTTATCCGTTTTATTGATGACCATAAAATACGGCATCACACTAATAATTTTCGTTAATTGTAAATTCGACAAAGTTACACTCAATAACATCTGAAAAATATTTTTTTTTATTTAAAATTCGATTTAATTAATTTAAAAATTTATTACTTGATATTTTTTATCACGTTCCCTATCTTTACAAATGACTACGCCACTGCTCCCGACCGTATCCAGAGAAAACGACGAAGACCAATGCGAATTGTACACACGAACTTTAGCTTTTTTGCGTCTATGTCTTTTGAAACGAAAAAGTACTGGCTCCTCTGTCACTTGCGTTTCGTATACCACGTCTGAATGCGATCCCTTAAATAAAAATTAATTAATTAATTCATATGTTTAAATAATTTTTTAAAAATTGTATATTAACCCTAAATTGTAATGGAAGCCCTGTTTTGTTAATTATCCAGTAAGGGGCGTACATGTACACATCGAGGCAACGTTCGGGTTCGATGTGAAAATTAATACCGAGTTGTTTGTTTCCTCCTCCAGTATCAAACTCAGCACTCATCACTATAGGTTTATGCGAATCCATGTCAATGGACAATTCGAAATTCCCTTTCCAAGGAATACTCAAATAATTTAACATTTCGATTTTCACCGTTTGAACTTTATTTAAGTCGATGGTGAAAATTGGCGTCGATGCACCTGCATTTAATTTTATTTCTGGAATATTTGTCTGCAACCAAAAACAAAAGAAATTAATTTTTTTTTAAATAAAATAAAATAAAATAAACGAACTTTCATTTTCAATTCGACTTCGTACGGTAATTGGTTGTGAAAAACCAAAGGTGAACATAGATAAACTGTATAGTTTGGAATGAGACGGCTTGCAACTGGAGGTAATTTTAATTTCGGTCCATCGGTGCACAAAGCTTTGATGAAAAAATTTTGCAGTTGGTCGTTATTAGATGGACAAGAAATTGTGCGACTGTGATTATGACTGGCCGATAATTCTTGCCACCAAATTCCAGTCGAACTGACGAGATAACTAAAATAAAACATAAATTTAAATTTAAATATTATAATAATTTCAATAAATTACTTCATCGAAAGCGGCTGCAGAAATATTTTACAATGATAAGCGATGAAAAGCGGAACGGGATAAATTTCGTCAGGCTCTAAAGTAGTCAAGCAAACATTTTCTTCGAATGGATTCTTGAGGATGACGGGATGCGCAAACTTGAGCGATTCGATTGAATTTTTTTTATAGAATAATTTAAATGCGTAATTTGTTGTGTTTTTAATCTAAAAATTAAAAAAAAAAATTAGAAAAATTCAAATCTCCAAATCCAAATCAACTCACTTGCAAAGGAGATCGAACGACGACATTACTTTTTCCATGATGAATCGCAACATCGACTATCACGTGATACCGAGTGTTATTCTATCGTTAAAAAAAAATTAATAAATTTTTTTAAAAAAATATTCAAATAAAACTAATACTTTCATCGGATGAAGAGCAAAAACATGAGCTCCTTCGATAGTCGGTAACAGACACTGCAATGGATCAAACCCATCGACGTTGATATTAATTCGTCTTCGAGTCGTTTTATCGTACAGCGTCTGCACGTCGGTTTCTTCGAACCCGTACTGATTCATGATCAAAGCCGAGTGACTGACCTCGGTCAGTGCCGAACAAATGCTAAATCGTTCCACTTCTTCACCTTCCACGTCGGAATCGCTGTCGGGTGGAGTAATGTCCACCAGTACCGACGTCGACTCTTCGGTCGGTGCATCGCCGGCCGCAGGTTTGTCTTCGATCGCGGGTTGAATGACCCTGTCTTGATCGCTGTCGCCCGTCTCTGATTTTTCAATAATCGCTATTTTAGCTTCTGGACCCACTTTATTGAATAAACGCAACACCGAATCGCAGGATTTGTACGAATGATGGACGAGCGTTTGCGATTTGTTCGTGAATGCATTTGCAATTTCTTGAATTAATTTCATTGCCATCGGGGTCAAAGTGAGTTCGATGCGATCTCGTACTTCCAATACGACGTAAGTTGCTGCATCTTCTTGCATTTCCACTCCCGAATCGACCGATTCTTCCCTTTCCAAGTTGGTCGTTCCAGCTTTGCTGAGGAAAACGGGCGGTTCCTCTTCGTCGGTGACTGGAGATTTTCTTTTCTCGATGCCGTCAGTTTCGTCGTCGACGTCGGTTTTTGCATCGGTTACGATGTCGTCGTCTTCTTCGGATTCTGTCGCTTCTTCGGAGCTTTCGCTCGAAAACATGTTACCGAAAACGTTGGCGATTTTACTGAAAAGTCCTTCCTCGTTTTCGGTGTCGGAGTCGCCGGGGTAACCGACTAAACTGGCCGAATCTGAAATTAATAAATTTTTAATTTGTTTTTTTTTTTTAAGTTTAATTTTAATTTTTTACCGCGAGATTTTTGAGCGAGAAGCGTTTTTCCTCTGGCATTTGACTTTCTTTTGATCACTTTCATTCCAGTTTCGCTTTCGGATTCGTTTCCAGACGAATCCGAATCGGGGATGCTGTAGTGCGCACCCGGTTCGAGACCGACGTCGACTTGGTCGGATGGTATTGTCGAATCTTTATTCGTAACGAACGAGGTAATCGGTTGGGCTCTTTCGCGAAATAATTTGACAAATATTTCCAAAGGTCGGTATTCGCTTTCCTTTTGCATGACTGGTTCGATTATCGGTTCCCAAGTTGACAATTTTTCATTAAAATATGATATTTCCAGATGAATTTCCGACTGCATTTGCATCTAACAATAAAAACAAAAATCAATTTTAAATAAAAAAATAAATAATTTAAATTTTACTTGTTTTGAAAAGTCATTGACAGTTGCTTCGGCCGTTGCTTTAAGTAATAAAATAGGAATTCTTTCGGTCCCCTCTTCGAGTTCGCAAATAATTTGTAAGTTTGGGATATTTAAAAATAAAGTTTCGAATGGTTTGTCACGAGAAAATTTCGAATTCGAATAAGGACTTGCGCCTGTAATAAAAATACAACGAAAATAAATTTCAAATTTATTTTAAAATTGAATAAATTTAATTTACTCGGTGATTTGTTTAACCATTTATGAAGTAAAATTTTTTCAGGGCTCCACAAGTTTTCGGGACCTTCGATCGGTGAGGGTTCAGTTGTCGCTCTTTCGATCTAAAAATAAAATCAAATTAATTTCAATAATTTTTAAATTCCAATTTCAAAATTCACATTTGAATTCAGTTCTTCGATGATATCCGATACAGTTCGTACTGAACTGGCCGAAATGCGTAATTCGACGGGTGTTAGAAAAGCTTTCATTAAAATTCCATCACCGACCGATTTAGTCACTTGCGAAAATTCGGCATCGCACGGTTGCAAAACCTTTAAATCACGGGAAAGAAATAAATTATTTTTTAAACTTTAATTTGAGTATTACATACCATATAAGCCGTTTGTTTTCTTCTACCATAAAGACAGGATAAAATTTGAAATCCAACAATCGATGCAACCACATTATTTCGTCCAGCATTATGATTATAATCAAAATGAACATCGGCCTATTTGAAATAAAAGTTTAAATAAAATAAAATTCCAAAAAAAAAAAACAATTCGAGACCTTTAAAACGAGAACTCGACTGTTTTTATTAGTTGGTTCTGCAAAAAGAAGTATTTCTGGTTTCTTCAAATGAGCTGTGATCGTTAACGCGAAGGAATCGTCGGTAAGACCACCGATGGTGGATTGGTAACCGCTGGTACTGTCGGAAGACGACGGTTGACGTCCGTGTCTTATGGCTGCTGCGACCAATTCTCGATTTTGAGTGATTAATTCACCACTGAAGCCCGAGTTCACTATCCCTCCTTCGGCCGGTTTTTCAATGGGAAGTGCCTCATATACGAAACTCATTAATGATAGGATAAATGGTACGGAAATGTTGAGACGAGTTTTTTCGATTAAAACATCCACTAGAATAAAAATTTAAAAATTACAATTTAAATACAAACGAATTAATCTTACTTTCCATATTGCCATTTTGCGCCTTTTTCCACGTCACTTCGATCATCGGTGGCATACTAACACTTATCATTCCCATATCTACTTTACTGTTTCCACTGTACGATTGGAATATTCTTTAAAACGTAAATTAAAATTAATAATCGATTTAAGTTTTAATTTTTTCTTTTACTTTCGAACTGCGAGATGTTTATCGGGACGAATATCTTGTAATGCTGCTGCTTGTAAAGCGCATTTAACCTTGATTGACTTGTCGTTCAACATTTCCATTGCCACACTCACTTCATCCAATTCGAATTTACATAAACCGTTGTTTATCATTTCGTTTTGAGGCTGTGAAAAGTTTTTCTTTTTTAATTAATTTCAATTAAAATAATTTAAAGTTTTTTTTTTTACATCGTCAGAATTGGAGTAAAGAAGAACGTTCATTCCTTCGAATGTAAAAGATATGCTCGTTTCTTTGTAAACTTCACTCGACGTTGTGAGAAAAACTTGTAGCTTTTTAACCATTGTATCGTCCGTAGTCGGTGGTGGAGTCATGATATCCACGGGCGATCCTGGATGCGAATCTTAAAAATTTGAAATAAATTATTAAAATCAAATTAAAAATGGATTTACTTACTTAATTGATTTTCTGAAAATTGTCCTTCGGTGAAATTCTGTTTTAAAATAGCTAAAAATAAACTTAAATCTCTTTGACACATTTGTAACTACAATTAAAAATTCAAAATTAATTTTTTTTTATTATTATTAAATTTTTATACTTTTTATACTTTGACAACTTCCAAATGGCCTTGTAATTCGTATAATAAAATATCTTTGTTGAATGGCGCTAAGCATCGTTTTAAATCGACACAAAGTTTAATTGGTTCTAGAATCGGTGCTTGAATTTGCAGAGATCCGTTAATAGCTACGACAACTCTAAATAAAATTTAAAAAGAATTAAAAATTTTATTTAATTTAAAAGGTAAAATTCAAACCTCGACATTTGAACTGCGAATAATCGTAACAAAAGATGATCGATCACATATTTCGAGTCCGAATTAATCGTCGTCACTTCTTGGAAAAAATTTTCCACATTTAAATTTCCAAGATTTAAAATGAGAGCGTTTGGAGAATCGGTTTTTTGTGGGATTAAAATGGTGGGTGCATTTATATCGACTATGACGTGGATTTGTGTGCCTCTGTTTTTCATGTCTTCGACTTGTTTTTGGATTTCTTTTTCTACGTTTTTAACAGCTGTTGTTGTCACTTTCGGCTTTATAAACGGTTCCAAAAATCTCTATTCAAAATTATAAAAATTTTAAATAATTAAAATCAAATTAAATTAAAATTAAAGTTTTTACTTGAAAATTAGCGATAAATTTCAAAATTAAAGTCAATTGAACTTTTCCAATTCTAAGTCTGATGCTTCCGTCGCTGGTTCCCATTGGTTTTTGCGCATCGATTTCTTTCTGTTTGTGATGAGATGGACTGTTTCGTACAAATTTAAAATCAAAAAGTTTATCATCTTCGATTGTTAATATTTTTGAATAAAGTGTCAATTCAGAAAGGTCTTCTATCGAAATATCCGTTAATTGGGCTTTTATAACCATTTTTTCATTCGCTTTTAAAACAAGATCAGCTTCCAAACCTTTAAAAAATAATTTTCTTATTAAATAAAACTAAACAAATCAATAAATTAGTAACCAGCGACACGAATCGATGCAAAATCCAAATCGCTATCGCATAACTTCACTTTAATTTCGTCTAAACGTGCGGATAAACTGAATTTCGTAGCTCCAGGTGGGACTGGCGGGTCCCTTTCATCGGCTAAAAGCATACGAGTGGCATCGGTTGTCATCAAAACTGGCACTTTTAAACGTGAATCTTTCTCACTAATTCTAAGAAATACAAAAAAAATTTAAATAACCAAATTATAATTAAATATGTCAAATAAACCTTTGAAAAACGAATTCTAAATATTTGCTAAGAGTAAGAAAAGCACCGCGATGGAAAGTCAAATGAAGTACGGTGAAATCGATGACGATCGACTGCTCGACACTGTGGAAGAAACTCCTAAAATCGGGACAATTTGAACGTACCTTTAAAAAAACAATCAATTATTTTACTAAATTTCCATTAAAAAATTGCATTTATTTACTTTTCGGTATAAAATAGTAATCATATCCGCATTATTTCTCGAACTTATCAATTCTAAATATTCTCCCGAAGTACTCGTATGTAATTTATCAACGAGTTGAATTCCTCCGAGATTCGCTTGAAGTGCTGGTCCACATTCCATAAGTGCCACATCGGTGCACAGCTTATCGATACGAAGCATTAAATAGGGTTTGTCCGTGTGGTCGCTCGAACGTGCCAAGTGCACGACAATCTTAAAAAATATTTTTAAAAAATTTTAAAAAATCTTTTTCATTTTAATTTTTTTATTTTACCTCGCCAATTAAGAATCTCAATAGAGTTATAATAGAATTACTAGGTGAAATGTTATCTTCGAAACCCGGAAGATCGACCGTCCGTGCCCATTGTTCGGTTTCTTCGTCGGAATGATCGGATGAATACGAAATTGGTTCTAGGTTAGAAAATAATTGTTGATAAAATGGAAAATTTTGGTCATTTCTAAGCTCACGATTGTTTACAGCGACTGCTAAAGATGAAGTTAAACTCTTTGTTTCTTTGTCGTGGTAATTAAGTCTAATAACTCGTTGAACTCGTTTAAGTTCGTCGGTTTTGGGTTCAATTATCACTTCGTTTAGATTCTAGGAAAGAAAATGTGAAATAAATAAATAGATTTTTTAAATTTTGTATTAACCATGAAGTCGAATTGCATTTCGGTTCCATCAATCTCATCTACATCTGTCGCACTGCACACTTTTGGTCTGGGCATTGGTAAATTAAGTACAAAATCGGCCAATAAACGTAATCTTCCATCCGATAAATTCAATTTCAAAGTTGGAACTGATACATTCATTTTCTGTCGTGGTAATTGACGATAATCTGGTTTAACGCTGTTCGAAAAAATGAGTTTAACGCTTAGTTTCGGGATTAAATGCGAGTCGGATTCAGAAAATGTTCGAGCCACGCGCCATTCGTCACCTGAAAATTTAAATAAAATTTAAATAATTATATTTTTAAAAATTTAAATTATTATTTTACCCGAATCTGCAAATAAAACTTGTACATCTGAAATCGTAACGTGAAATCTATCGTAAAGTCTTTCCTCCAATTCAGTTTTAGTCGCTTCTTCGAGTAAACGAGTGTCAGTCTGAAGATCGCTTTTCATAGCCAAATGACCCAAATCAAATACAATCACAGATCCACCTCTAAAATAAATTAAATTAAAAATTAATAATTAAAAATTAAAAACAATTTACTTTTGCATCGTTCCATGTTCAGGTATAATAAGATAAGGTGATTTAACATCGACACTGAGATGAATTTTCTTACGAGTTTCAATGGCGAATTCAGCAGCAGCTCGACTTACTTGCATTATTTTATTCAACTTTTCAGTCGCAATTGCCTTCACATCTTCAAAAGTTGTCGAAGGTATTTGCAGAAAACTCAATACTTCAGATAACGCATGCTAAAATAAATTATTTAAAAATATTAAAACATAAAAATTCAAAAAATTCAAATTTTACCTCGTTATAAACCATTTCAATCGATTCAGATGAAACAATTAAACCATAATCAGCATTAATATGTGCAGGATTAAAATCGAAATCCATAGCAAATACATAGGTTAAAGTCGATTCTAAAAATAAAATTTTTAAATTTTTAAAATCAAATTAAATATTCAAATTTTTTTAATATTACCATGCGTTACGTGATCAGCAGTAATTATAGGAACTAAATCATGCTCGATCGAAGCACCTTCAATCGTAAAACTTTCAGTTCGAGCTGATAAATGAAAAGCACTCGCCGAAGGTCTGGTTTCGACACTCAAAAGTAATTGAGTGAGACTCACAACTAAAATTTCCTTGTCGTAATTTATCAACGATAAATTGCAGTTTGCAAACGTAAAATTCAGTTTATGTTCTTAAAAAAAATTAAAATAAATTATTAAACATGAATAAACTATCAAAATAATCATTTACCGATGTATTGTTTCGGTTTATCGGGATATTTTTCTCCTTCCGTGTATCCAATAGCATCGTATATTTTCTGTTTATCCTCGGGTGTTAATTGAGACCAAAGATTTTTATCTTTTTCACCAATAACTTCCAAATCTTCATCTTCACTCGAAAACCACGACCACCATTTTTTCTCTTTCTTTTTACGTTTAATTCGTTCCGGTTCTTCTCTCGCAAACTGTAAATTTATTATTATTTAATTAATTTTAAATTTTGTTTAAAACAAATTTCTTACTTCTGAACGAGCTTGTTCACGCGCAATGACGATATTAATCAAATCTAAATAATCTTCTTGTTTATGTAAATCGAATCTTAATTCGGAATCGTTCGGATTTAATAAATAATTTTTAAATAAACTTCTGTAATGTCTGAATCTTTCTCTGTGTAATTTAATTCGGTCCCACGAATAAGGACGAATAGATTCTTCGAGTATAGAATTATACGCGTAATGCCACCATTGTTTTGCATTACCTTTAACTCCGTTTAACGGTTTGTATTTACGATATCGTTCGTTAACCCTCATCGTTTCGAAGGATTGCAATTCGTTAATGACACTCAAGTACTAAAATATTTTTAAAAAATTAATAATTTTTTTAATTATTTGTAATTTTTTTCTTTTTTTACTTGAGATCTTGAAAGTTGCGAAGATACGTCTTGAAGTACGAAATCGAGTAAAAGTTTAGGGACTTTGGCTTCATTTGATTTATTCATTATTACTTTAACCTTTGCTGAGATCGGTTTTATAACTGAAATAATAAAATAATAAAATTTAAAATATATTTTTAAATAGTAAAATTATAATTAACTGAAATCAAAATCCTCATCGTTTATATTAAACGTTGTAAGTCCCATTTTCATTGCGGCCAGCCATTTGGTAGACGTAATTTGATGTTTAGCTAAATTGCAATCGTTGCAAAATGGATTCCAATATAATGAAAATGATTCGAGTTTAATAAGCTGTAAATAAAATAAAAATTTCTTCATATAAAATCAAATTTTTAAAACTAAATTTCTACTTTATAAACCGATGTAGCATTTCCATCAACTTGCGAAGGTTTCCATTTATTATTTGTAGTTTCGGCCGTTAAATTGTGAATAACAACACCGCAAGAAATGGGACAAATTGGATTAGTTATACTATCTTCGTAACGTATATGAATATTTCTAATGTAAATCTATTTCATAAAAACATTTCATAAAAAAAAATTAAAATAATAAACAAAATCAATGAATTACTTGTAAATTATTAACGACAGTCGCCATTAATTTCTCGAAGAATCCAAGATTTAAAGATTCATCACCATATTCATTAAATACGATGGAATTTAAACCTTCTAAAGCTTCCAATGTTCTTAGTTTATAAGCTCTTTGTAATTGTCTTTCCTTCTTTTCATCGTAAGCCCTTTCGCTAATCGGACCCGCCAATGCAAATACATCTTCAATGGTAAATACCACAGGTTGACTGTACAAACTCGTCCATGGAATACGTAGTTCGATTCGACCTTAAACAATTTAACATTTTAATTAATGCATTTTCTCAATGGATTTTTAATACAAACCGACGACTCCAGCTTTAATTTCGATCGGTAAGTCTAATTCGGCCTGTTAATTATTAGTTAGAATCATTAATTAGTAAAAATAACCTCGAATCTTTTTTTTTTACCAATGCTTCGGGTCTCAGCTTTAAATCGAATAATTCAACTTTACCTGTAAAAATAAAGAAAAAAAGATTTAAAATAAATAAAAATGAAAGAATAAAAAATATACAAACCAGAAAAAATCCCCAAATTGATATTTTCGGAGTCCAAATCTTGAATATATCTGCCTAAATATCGGTTGAGAAGACTTGCAGCGATAGCTTCGATCATTTTGTATTTCTTTTATATATCACATTCTATTAAAATCAATAAAAATATTTTTCTAATCGAATGTGTTCGACTTGAGGAAAAACCAATTGATGATAAACCCATTGACATTTGGCATTAATCCAATAACATTAACGCCCACGTTAATTTTCATTTCCTATTATTTATTCCGTATTTCATTATCGAATTCTGTTTATTAAACCTTAAATTGTTAAAATAATATTTAAAATAAAAATTAAAGTGCTCGTTTGCCATTCCATATGGGGTTAAATGTTAGAATAAATAAAATGAATATTTTATACGGTGTTTAATGCATAGTGGTTAACAAGGATAAGGTTATTAACGGTAATAAAGCATACCTTTTACGTAGTGTGTTGAGCTTTGAGAAAGAAGAAAAAGAGAAGTAAAACGATGAAGAAAAAGCTAGTGGCTCGAGTGAGTGAAATAGCACTTTTGTATTGATTTTCAACGAGACTACGATGCAGACTGAACCACGTGATTCGTCGTTGGTTTACGAAAATACCGCATCGAATTTCCGTTTACGACATTAATCTTTAAGATAAAAGATGACGCCATTTTTATTAACCGTATTTGAATTTTAGTGTTTTTAAGGTTTAAATAAATAATTTTTTTTATGTCCAAACAAAATTTGTTTATTTCTCTTTAATTTCCACTATTTAATGATATCCAAAACTTTCAATAACTTTCTGGAAAGGTTCTGTTCGTTTGGTCATCTTTTTCCTCGCAGCAGCTCGCAATTTCTGTATGGAAATTGAAATTTATTAATTTAATTCGTTAATAAATTTAAATATTTTTATAAATTTTCAAAAATCAGTTGGTAGTGCATGTTTAATTGTTTAAAATCAATTTTTTAAATTCATTCGTGTGTGTAATTTCATCATTTTTTTTTTAATTAAATATTTTTTTTAAAAAATTAAAACAAAACTTACATCTTCGGCTTTCACTTTTTTATAATGAACAGCAGCTTTAATTTTACGTTTGATTTCTAATGTCGCCACAACATTTTGGTACTTCCATCCAACTTCGTGCGAGAGACGGCCCAAATAACAGTACTAGAAAATTAAATTTTTAAAAATTATTTTTTTAATTTTAATTTTTGTTTACTTTTCGTCTCGGATGAAGCCTTAGAATTCGAAGTGCGGATGGTACGACCATTCGTTTCCTTTTATCGTACGGTGGTGGAATTCCATCGTACATTTTCATTCGTCTCAAAGCCTCGGCTCCACGAGCCGTTTTATGTGGCACCATCCCTCGAACGGTTCTCCAAAAGATTTTACTCGGAGCTCTGAAATGAAATGGTCCTCGGGCTGGATTCACGTTGCATCGTTTTCGGAGAAAAGACAAATATTTCACTAAAAAAAAAATAATAAGTTTTTAATAAATAAAGAAATAATTTTGAATATTTTAAAAAAATAGTTTTAAGGCCTCAGTTTGAATTTTAAACGTTTTTCTCACGAAATTCTCAACCAATGTAGGTAAGGTGTTAAATTATACATCATTGGCCTTTTTGTTTTATATTAAACTTACATTTGTTTCTGAAAAAGTTTCCAGAAATGTTAATTCCTTCGCATCTTACAACAACAACACGTTGACCTTAAAATGAAATTTCTTTGTAATGGCGATTCCAGGGAAATTTTTTTTTTTTTACCGGTTAAAATTGTTTTAGCTACGATAGCCGCTAATCTTCCTAGTAAATGTCCTCGTGCGTCGATCACGATGGGCTATTAATAGAAAATATTATTTTAAATTATTTAAATAAATCTAAAATAATGAACGACACGTGGATTAGGCCTAAAAAACTAGATTTACTTTAACTAAGTTTTTAACTCGCAAAAAAAAATGTAAAAATACATTTTAAGTATTTAATCGATGCAATGAATAAATTTATAATTTGAAAATGAAAAAATACAAAATATAATAATAATAAAAATATAATTCTTACCGCAGTCTTAAACCCCATTCTCGCAAGCGAATTGAGCTCGCTTTGCCGACTACGGGGTTCACACACTGAAATGAAAGATCAATGATGGCGCTTGATAAAAACCCACCAGCGCCACCCAGTGATAAATAATAAAACTAAAATATTTTAACAAAATCGTAATTTAGCAAATTTTATATTAAAAATAAACAAAAACATTCATACTTTACTAAGTGTAGTTTATTAACCACAGTTTCAACTGAATGATCAAAAAAAAAACTTCGCAATAATGTACAATTTGTAACATTTAAAAAAAATGATTTTTTGAAAGACAATAGTTGTTTTCCATCACTCGTCGTAAATTAAAAAAAAAAACGAAAAAGACGAGTTTTTTTTAAAAAAAATGGCTTAACTACGAGAACTGTACAAATACATCATCGCGCGAATTATTTACACGAGCATTTTGCATTACTACACAAGTAAGACTACAATCCATTTCTATTTATTTATTTATTACAACCCAAAAAAAAAATGGTGTGAGCTTCGAAAATCCATTTTTGAACTGCACTTGTTGGTGATTAAAAATGAGTTCGGGGGCCATTATTTTTAGTGAATAATTTAAACCATCCATGATCAATATTTATATTATTGTACAATTTACCGATAAAAGATAGAGAATAAAAATAAAAATTAAATGAAATGAATAACAGATTAACCAGCGTTAAAATACAATGACGTAGTGAAGTTGTTTTGGCAGTGATGGACAGAATAATAAAATTGGAAAAGAAAAGAAACACCAATTTTAATGGTGTTTTTTGGTTGTTAAAGCTGCGACTCGTACGAGATTCTGCTTTTTTTTTTTTTAATGGGATTTTGTTTTATTATGCGTTTTGGTGAGTTTTAGTGGGATCAAAATGATGATCCCTGATCGTAAGACGGAGTGGAAGATGGAGGATTTCTCGAAGATGTTGAACTGTGATGGGGTAATAAGGAACCAGCCTTGGATGGGGTTGTTGGATACGTCGTTTGTAGGCCAACGTGTGGTAACATTTTGGCGTAATGTCGGTTGTAGACTGATTGAGTACTTGGAGTGTTCGTCGGCTGCCAGCTCGGATTTAAAACCTTTGAAAGAGAAATTAATTTAAATAAAAATTTTAAAATTAGAAAAAAGAAATTTAAATTCAAAAATAAAATTAAGGTTAAAAATTTCCATTTTTTAAATTAAAAATTTCAAAATTCGATTTTTTAAATTTTAAGAATTCCTATTTTGAAAATTCCAACTTTGAATTTTAAAAAAAAAAAAAACTAATAAAAAAAATCCATTAAACCTGCGATAAAGTCGTATTATAATCCATCCCCGTCGAATAATGCAACAATTTATTTTGATTCGGCGACCCAGTACGAGCATAAAGCGTATGATTAGCCGATGTCGTCGTTCTCGTCACTTGCGCAGTCGTCGTTTGTATGGGCGAAGTCGACACGTACGTCGTATGCGGTGAACTCGCGAAAATATTATCGGATCCTAAAAGTAAAAAAAAAAAAAAAAAATTAAATTTCCACCCAATAAAAAAAGAAAAAAAAAATTAATTAATTAAAAATAAAACCGCAGCGATCGTGCCATTCTGGGGATATTTTAGAAAATCAAATCAAACTTACCAAACCACGTACTCGACAAGGCTCGACTAAGAACATCATTTCCCATACAAAGGGGGTCTGCTGAACGAGACAAGACTAAATCACGAACAAGGGACAACAAACAACAACAAACTACTACAAATGGTCAATTAAAGGGTTAAAAAAAATTCATTTCTCGGGTCCATTGAAAAAAAAAAATAAAATTAAATTCATTCTACGTCATAACTCACCCGACGTTTGCCTGGACGTCGAACTGACGGACGGCGACGTGTAAGTGACGGCGACAGGTCTCGTGGTGGATTCCTTCAACGGCGACGAATACGTTGGCACCGACGACACATTGTTGAAGGCGCAATTGGCAGTCGTCGACACCGAAGTGGACGTCGGAGGTCCCGTCGAATGCCTCGCAGGACTGAAATTCAACGGCTGCTCGTTCAACAAGTCCTTACGCGCGAACGACGTGAGATGCGGCGATAATTCGTTCTCTTTGCGCACGGCAAATTGCGAATACAACGAAGAAATCACCAAATCGTTTTGCTCTTTACGGAAATTCTGTTGTTGTTGAAGTCCAGCGTAAAGTCCGTAATTGAGCGCAGCCGCTGTTGTCGCATTTGTCGTTTTCCCTTGCAAAGTCCGTTCGATGGCTTCCGGAAACTCGAAAACGCTTTGATAAGGAGTAGTGAAAGACTTTGAACTGCGTTCGTAGGCAGAGCTCACTTTAGCAACACTCGTGTCCACCACTGGTAATTTAGGAACGGGCGCGGGCGCAGTACGAGCCGAGTGTCCCGGGAAGGACTCGGGTGTGGCCCGAGTGGTCGATTCGCGGACCAAAGGTTCCGTCTTCACCACAGTCGTCACGGGCGGTTTCAGCAACGACCGCGAGCTCGTGACTGGATTCTTAGCGATCTCGGGGATGTTGACCACTGACGGATGCTTGGCCGGACCGTAAGTTGTGGTCAGATTAGTGGTCGACTGCGATGCTGCGACAGAGTTGGCGAGCGAAGGATTGGCCGTGTCGCTTAAACCCATTTTGGAGGCGCCAGAACTGGGGAAGTCGGCGAGACTCGCGTGGATGATTTGGTCGAGCACGTCGTTGGGTGACGGGTTACTGAGCACCGCGGCCGCTTGAAGCGACTCCGAGTAATCCATGGCTCGGTACTTGAGTCCACCGACCAGCGATTTGAGCGAGTGTTGAGCGCCACCACTCGACGATTGTTTGAGCAACGACGATACCGTGATCGAATCGATCACCGATGATGCGGTACGAGGTATCGCACCGACTTCGCTTTTCGTCATTTCGTGGTACGGCGCAGTGGAATGCGAAAAAACGTCCGATTTGCTGGTCGCGGTCGTCGCCGCTAAAGTCGTTTTCGGTGACGATTCGGTCGACAGAACTTTGACTATCGGCGCACTCGTTTTCGGTACGCTCGGTACCGACGTGGACACGATGGTCGCTGTCGACGAAACGGTCGATGTTGATATGGTCGTGACGGTCGGAGCAACGATGGTCGAAGTGACGGATATCGCGAGATTGGGACCAGTAATATCCGGTTTTACTTCGGGTTTGGTCGTCAAACTCTTCGTGGACCAATTGATGGGGGTCCCCAAATTGGGTAATGGGTTGGACACGTTGGCTGCGACGATTCCGTTGGGTAAATACGACGTTGATGACGTCATTGGTTTGTTGTTGACGATGTCGGTGACACCGAGCATCGATGAAACGAGGAATTTTTTCGAGCCAAATGATAATTGTCGCTTTGGTTTATTCCTAAATAAATAAATTAAATTTTAGAAAATAATTCGTAAATAATGGAATATAATTACTTGGCGTATGTTAAATACGCATGCGCGTCGCTGCTTTCTTTTAACAATGTCCTGAAAAAAAATTTAAATTAATTTTATAATAATAAAAATGTTAAAATAATTAATTTTAATTTTTTTTTGTTTACCTCGTTTGCATCCAGCCTTTGGGCCATAAATATTTAACTTCTGATTCGAGAAATTGTCTTAAAAATTCCTCCGCCGATTGACTTCGAGTTTTAGAAACTTCGTAGCATTTCATTTTGATTCGAACAATGTCCATTAACAATCGTCTAAATACATAAAATTCAATTTTTAAATTTAATTTGAATAAAAAAAATTTTTTTTATTTTAAAACCTCAAATTATCGTTCCACTCAAATTTTCTTCGTACTCGATTTCGATTCGTAATTTGAGTTTCTTTCTCACTAACGCTGTCACTGTCACTTAAATCATCTGATTCTGAATTTATGGCATCCCTAAAAATATTTATTTTATTTAAATAAAATTTTAAAAAAATTTTCTTAATATTTACTTGATATTGGGTAAAATTTTTTGTCGTTCAAGTTTATATTTTTCCAACATTCCTGGCATTACAATGGAAATGGCTAAAAATTATTAAAATTAATAAAAAAATTGAATTTTATGTAGTAAATAAATAGTCACCTTGTCTTAATTTAGCCATTGGTTCTTTCAATTTGCCTCCTTCCTGATCGAGCCTTAATTTCTTCACTCTTTTGAGCAACGTTTCCTTAGTACATGGTAAATGTGATGCCAAATGCGAGTAGACCATTGATCGTTGACTACATACTAACTGCCGTGTTTTCAACTCGATTCTAAATATTTAAAAATTTCAAATTTTAAAATAATTGTAATTTAAAATAAAAAATTTTAAAATAAAAAATTTTTTCTAAATTTAAAATCATAAAAAAAAATTTCAAATTTAAAAAATCCCGAAAAATAATTTCTAAATTTTACTCACTCGAGTAAAATGTTGTTAACATCATTGGAAAAAAACTTGCATTTCCCTTCCTTCGATTCTTCCGCTGTCTAAAAACCAAAATTCACATTTAAAAAAAAAAAATCCACTTAACCCACACACAATAACATCACCTCTTTGATCATCCTCAGCAAACAATCCAAATCGGCTGGCAAATTATCGGGCAATTTATTCGTTTCCTCTTCCGGCTCCACATTAGTCGATGTTGCCATCTCACTATCGCTACTGCCCGTCGCCGTATTCAACCCGGCATCGATGCTGTTGTGGTCACGGGACGCGTTTATCACAGACTCTATGGCATCCACAATGGTCGAGTTGGCCAACTTCCCATTAGAAACGTTCACCGCAACGGGGCCTACTGCCCACGTTTATATTTTTTTCTCTCCTCTTTAACCCTTAAACACCATATTTAATTTACTCACCTGTTTGAACCCCAGAAGAAGTAGCCAACACGTTCGACGTCATAGTACTCTGTATTGGTTGTTGCGTCTTGTGCTGCAAAAGCAACGATGCTACGGTCGGTTGTTTTACCGATTTCTTTTGCTTCAATAAGGCACTGAAAAAATATTTTTCATTTTAATATTTTAAATTATTTAAAATTTTATTTATTTAACCTTTCTGTCTTATCGCTTAATTTCAATATTTTCTTTTTCTGTCCATCACCCAATTTGATTCGTTTACGTCTTTTGTCTTTCTCCAAATCTTTTAATCTTCGACGCTTTTGAAAAAAAATATAAATAAATTTTATTTTAACATATTATATATTTAATAAAAATAATAATTAATAAATACAAATAAATAATTTTAGT
>JAQFZU010000626.1:0-22050 GCA_034696185.1 Henia vesuviana | reverse complement strand
CAGAACCGCCATCTTGAAAAAGTTTGTAGCCGCGGGGGGATCATTTTTTTTTTTTCGCAAAATAAATGCTTTTCGAGTTTAAGACATTTCTCGGGTCCTTTAGTCGAAGCGCTTTAACTTTGAATTTTATTAAATTAAATCGTGTAATGGCCGCATAATGGCGTTTTTTTAATCGAAAATTAGCATAATTACGGACAATCGCGCCCCTTTAAAAAATTAATAAAAATTCAATATTAAAGCGCTTCGACTAAAGGACCCGAGAAGTGTCTTAAACTCAAAAAGCATTTTTTTTGCAAAAAAAAAAAATGATCCCCCCGCGGCTACAAACTTTTTCAAGATGGCGGTTCTGCGCATGCGCAGTTTATTAAAAATATTATAAAAGTCGTTATAACTCGTTAACTACTCGAGATCAACGGGTTTTAACGATCGCAATCGATTTATTATTCAAAAATAAAAGTACGCAGGTGTTTAAATTCTTTTAAAACTCTTTATTTCTTATCTTTTGTGGAATTTTCAAAAACTCGAAGTAGCGACTTAGAAATGTTTTAAAGTCCGCGATCATGCGCACTAAGATTTATATTAGTTTTATCCGATCGTCATAGACTAGGATAAAAATAGATTTTTTTCATTGGTCGATTGTAACAACAAGCGAAATATCTCTAAACTATAAATTGCGGTATAAAATTCTATAACTGCCTGGAATAAAACTTATTTTAACTGCTAAAATCAATACAAGCTGATTTATCATAAGAAAAATATTTTATTTTTTCTATGACTTAAACTGATTCATTTTTTATGACTTAAACTGATTCATTTTTTATGACATCAACGATCCAATCAACGTAGGAAGAAACTCTCGTGTAGACATCGGGGGTCTTTTCCGAAGCACAATTGTGGCTTAACGATACGAGACCGATGATTGAATGACTATTATTTCTGTTCAACATCAATGGTGATCCTGAATTATCCTAAAATAAATTTAAATTTAAATTGTAATTTTTAGTTAAATAAAAATGTTCACCAGACACTTATCTAATCCCAAGTTTTCACCGGCGCAAATATTTGTCGGTAAAATTGTGCTATTTAACATTTCCGAACAATTAGCATTTGGGATGATTTTTAAATTGACACCGAGAAGCGATTTCTTAGTATGGGCTGAAATTAAATTTTAAAAGTCTATAAAATCAAATTAGATTTGATAAACTTTACTTTTGCGTAGAAATCCTACGACTTCGGCATCAGTTGTGTTTAACTCTTCGTTTTGTTCTGGTAAACAAATTGGTCGAATAAAACCACCGAATTTTACCGGTTTATCCAATTTGATTAACATTATATCATTTTGATATTCGGTTTGATTATATTTCGGGTGACTAAATAATAAATTATTAAAAAACAAATTGGATAATTGAATTTTTCGGATGAAGATTTACGTGATGAGTTTTTCATTTTGTCTAAAGTTTTTAAAGATCTTCCTTTTAGACGTACCAAAAGTGATCTTTATTTTAGCGTCTGGTTCCCTAAAATATATTTAAAATAATTATTTATTTTAATAAAATTTTTAAAAAAAATGATTTTGTACGTGCTAAAACAGTGCGCGGATGTGAGAACGAATGATGAGTGGATTAAGGTCGCTGCACAGATAATGGTATTGTCTTCTTTTCGTAATTCAACCTCAATTACAAATAAAATAAAATAAAACTTGAAGATTTTTCTATTAGATTTTGAGCACTTACGAGCCACGGATAAATCCTCTGCGCGACATCCTTGGAAACTCCTTTGCCTCGATTCGTATGACCGCAACGGCCTGAAATTAGAAATTTGTAAATACAACAAATCTCAACAAATTTCTTAATACTCACCGAATATTTTTTGTTCGCCATTTGTTTCCAAACAAGCTAGGATAATGAAGAGGCATTTAAACCAACAACCGAACTCCATATTCTTACTTTTACGTATTAAATTTGTTAAGCGATTAACAATTTAATGAATTGGATTTATATACTTACAGAAATTCTGATTTTTAAGTTTCACATGTTTTCATCCACCTGCTTAATGTTGTTTTAATGGTGACATGCGAATCCCAAAACTATAATAAAGTAGTATAATTACTTAATACTTTAACTTACTTTATGATTTAAACAAAAATTTCTTTAAAAAAAATTTTTTTTAAAGTTTATTACAATTAAAATAAAGTTTTGATGAAACTAAATTAAACTCAAAAAAAAATTAAAATAATTAAAAGTAAAAAAAATCAAATAAGTTGTCCAACATTGTCCAACAAATTCACTCGTACGACAATTTGACGTACGACAATTTGACGTACGACCAATTGACGCATAAGACAATTTGACGTACGACCAATTGTCGTTCGACCAATTGACGCCCGACCCAACTGTCGTACGACTAATTATCTTACGACTAAATGACGGTATATATGTATTGTTCCTTTTCTGTTTTCACGCTCAAACATATTTAACCATAAAATAATTATTGCCAGGTGATGATTGGATCTTACTCGAGTTAGTTTTTTCTCAATGGTCGTGCATACTTATTTGCATAGATTGGATTTTCTTCTCGAGTCGTCGTTTGCAAATATCAGTTCGGTGCGAGTCTTCGTCGCTGTTATGACGCGTTTTGTAAGTGAGTACTTTTCTTATTTTATTACTTTTATTTGATTTTGTTATTTAATGTATAATTTTAATCGGTACTGTTAAGTTTTATTTCTCTCAAAAGTTAAGCATTTTTATTATAATTTTGCTCTTTTAAAGGTTTTTAACAAGTTTTAGAGTATATCGTTCTGCAATTTAAAGGTAAGTTTGTACTTTTCTAAATGTATTTTATTTCTAATTCTTTATTTTTACAGAACACAAGACTACATCTGCAAAATGAAGATTTCAACATTTTAAACATTGATTCATCATTTAATTCAATTTTTTAAAATATTAATTTTAAATATTTAAATTGTAAATTAAAATTCAAATATTGTATAGTGAAAAAATTTTAGGTTCAAAATTACTTTTAAGTTCCTTTCATACAAAAAATTCTTTTAAGTGTTTAATTAAAATAATTCTTTTATTGTAAAAAGTTTTCTTAAATAAAAAAAAAAAATTATATAACGTAATCATTTATTAACCATTCAAAATATACAAAGAAATACAAACAAAATGTATAACCTTAATATTCTTAAAAGGCAAATCCCATTTGCAGGGTTCCCACTGAATCGTGCCGAGTACAGTGCAACCAGAGTCCCAAAGAGACACTGGTCGCACCGTGCCTGACGCCACTACATTGGGTCTCGAAACCCTTAAGATATCTTCTCCAAAATCAATTCTTAACATCTGAAAATAAAAATACAACAAAAAATGTAATTAAAACACTAATATAAAATTTAAGTTAGAAAGCAGCCTAATAGATAAGAATATTAAATGTTACTGAAATACGCAATGAGAAAATAATATATCGACTAAAAAATAACGTATAATTTTAAAAAATTTCTCATAACAACAAAAGTAATCAAAAATTTACAAAAACTGACCTTAATTAAACACGCCATCGATTACGGCAGCCGTTAGTCCATCCACCCGTCCTCGTCCGAGTTAAACCCCAACTACTGAAAAACGTGAGTTGCACTGGAATTGGATAAATTTGCAAGTTACCGCATACATTTAACTAATTAAACATTTCAAATGCAAATTAATTTTACACCGTCTTACCATTGCGTAATACGATATTTACTCAATGAAAATAAATAAAATTAAGACTAATAATTCATCAACAGAAAATTAGTTTATTCTTCTATGACTTAAACTATTTCATTTTTTATAGTATCAACGATCCAATCGACGTAGGAAGAAATTCTCGTGTAAATACCAGGGATTCCTTCCAAAGCACATCTGTGGCCCCACGATACGACACCGATGACCGTATAAATTTCATGTGTTTTCAACACCATCGGTGCGCCCGAATCACCCTAAAAAAATTAAAATTTTAATTAAAATTCTTACTAAAATGAAAAATTTTTACTTGACAAGCATCGATTCCCGATTCTCCACCGGCGCAAATATTAGTGGCAAAAATTGTATCGTCTTTAAAAACTTTTGAACATTTCGAATTTGAGACAATTTTTAAATCAATTGCATGAAGCGTTTTTCTAAAATCACCGGCTAAAATTAATTTTTAATAAAATAAACTGAAATTATATTCAAATTTGATAATTTTTACTGTAAGATTTTCTGCCGAATCCGACGACTTCGGCTTCGGGTGCATTTAACTCCTCGTTTTGTTTCGGTAGACAAATCGGTTGAATTTCACTAGTGAAATTTATCGGTTTATCGAGTTTGATTAACATTATATCGTCGTGGTGCTGATCTCGGTTATATTTCGGGTATCTAAATAAAAAATTATTTAAAAAAAAAAATTAAAAATTGAATTTTTGGATGTCATTAAATTTACCTGATGAATTTTACATTCCGCCGATAATTTTCTGGTTTAAACTCCAATTTATCCGTACCAAAAGTGATTATTATTTTAGCATCTAATTCCCTAAATACATTTAAAAACCTCAATTATTTTAATAAAACAAAAAAAAATATTTTATACCATTTAAAACAATGCGCAGAAGTGAGTACGAATAAAGGATGAATTATAGCCGCTCCACAGATAATAAAATCAGGTTCTTCACGTAATTCAGCCTGAAATCAAACTAAAATAAGTAAAAATTCATAATTTTCTAATAAATTTAAAGTACTTACGAACCACGGATTATATCTAATCGACACACGTTCACCACCGACGATTCGTTTTCTAAGTCTATTCAAACGACCGCAACGACCTGAAAAGTTTTAGATAAAATAATAACAATTTGATTATTTTTAACTTAATAACTCACCGAAAATCTGCTGCTCGCCATTTGCATGGAAATAAGCTAAGAAAATGATGAGACATTTAAACCAACAAGTAAAAATCATTTTTAACTTTAAAAAAAAAGAATATTTAACTGTGGTGATTCGTTAAGTAAGTAACACAATTTTAATGAATGGTTTTAAATATATACTTACAAGATTCTTCATTACGCGAAATTTCCACACATTTTTATCCACCTGCTTAATTGTGTTTTAATGGTGATATTCGAATCGCAAAAATATGGGATAAAATGGCGTTTATTTAAAAATAAACGAGGGATTTGAAAAATTATTTTTTAAACTACACGATCTTTTTTTTGTAATTTTTTTTTTGTTTAGAATATTTTGTAGAAAAAAAAAATTCATTTACAATCATCAATTTCACTAGAAACACACTAAAATATCACCAAACACACAATTTTAAAATGTCTGGCCATCAAAAAAATATGAAATTTGTGTAAATTGGTGCTGTTATCGAATTTTTAAAATATAAAAAAATCAATTTTTCTTTACCAAAAAATTTATATAAGCAGTTGCCATTTGGTTTTATGTACATAAGAAAATAATATTTGTTAAATAAAATTCTATAATTTAAAGCGATTTTTTTTTTTTATCATTAAAAAAATTTTTTTCTTTAAAAAGAAAAGATCATTTAGAAATATAAAAATCGAGACCCGATAAAACCAAAAATGAAACCTAAAAAAATAAACAAAATAAAAAAATTGTTTTTAAGTAGAAAAAAAAAGTAAAAATTCCATTTTTCGTTCACAATTTTGATCATTCTCAATTATTAAAATGCAAAATTGAGGAATGTCGTTTACAATTTAGTTGATAAAGTTATATACAACACACACCTACAAATATAAGTAAAATGAAACCAAAATTTCATGTCTAATTCAATTTTGCCATAAATTTCAATAAAAATGAGCATTTTTTTTGGCTGCCATTTTTCTTTTGGCGATTAATTAATTAATTAATTATATTTTTACATAAAATTCACGCTCGAAACTACATCTTATTACAATTCTACCCAAAAACATTTGGTAATAAAAAAATTAATTTTTCTTCGTTTAAATTGAGGAATGTCAAAAACGTCACCTCAAACAACATTTACAACAAAAATAATTTTTTTTTTAAATTAAAAAAAAAATATAAAAAATTAAATAATAAAAATTTCAAACACTCATTCACACATTCACGATTGACCTAAAAAAAATTAATAATTAAAAATTAATTATTAAAAAAAAAAAAAAAAAAATTAAAAATGCACTTTGTCTGAACACATCGAAGATTAATCTTCGTCGAAATTTCTTAGGACGAACAAATTTGAGTTTAAAAACTCAAATAAATTAATGGAAATTTAAATTTCATTTTCAAATTTACTCAACTAACGAATAGTTTCAACTTGAGATCATCCAATGTCCGTGAATCCATTTTCCATTCACTTTTTCCTTGTCCCTAAAGCTTTTTCCGCTGCTTTTTCCGCTTTTTTCTGTAATTTCTCCTTCGCTTTCATTTCCTTTTCTTGGGCTTTTCGTTCTTTCTCCATTTGCACTTTTAGTTCTTTTAATTTCTTTTTAAGCACTGACCGATCATTGCTATTGGCTACGCCGATCGTCTTCGATTAAAGAAAAATTAAATTAAAAATTTTTAATTTATTTTTAAACTGATTTACCTTAAGCCGAGCACTGTCTAGAGTTACCAATTCCAATCCATTGATATTATTATCCAGAAACGCTCCTATGTATTGCTCGAGCCCTAAGAAAAGCAGCCATTGGCCCACCTGAGACGGGGACCAGCTACTTACGGGCCCCGACTGCCACCTGTAAGCTCGGCGGTCGGGTCCACTGGCAGCTGCTGGCGACGACGATTCACCCTGAGTGTTAAAAGATTGAAATTTAGAATTTTTTAGATTTTTTTTAATTTTTAGTTTTACTTCGGAATTTGTGTTTGGAATGTCGAGTGATCTCGGAGATAGATCGGGAGTGGTTTTCTCGCCGAAATAACCATCGGCGGTTGGCAGAACTGAAATTTTTGTTTTAAAATTATAAAATTTTTCATTTTTTCAATTTTACCTTTTTTGGCCATTCGTTGGATACTGGGATCGAGAGTTTTTTGAGATATGAGGACGACGTTTGAATCGCTCGCACCGGAATCTCGATTCGAACTCGAACTTCGACCGCTTCCTGAATCACCTGGAAAATTGAAATAAAAATAAAAAAATTGTAAAAATATAAAAAATTAAAAAACACAAAAACATCAAAAAAAAAATCATCAACAAACACCAAAAAAAAACCACAACATCAAACACGACATTCACACCTGAAACGATCGAAGATCGAGGACTAACAGGTGCACCAGACCCACTCTCAGCTGCCAAATTACTTTTGGCTATTCGAATTTCAAAAAAAGTCAAGAAAGAAAATCAAGAAAAAAAGTTAAAACTTCAATTAAAAACTCAAAATCTTACCATCAGCATTCATCTTTTGTACCACCAATTTCATTTCTTCAGCAAACTTTTCGTTTAATTTCAAGGCTCCCGGCATAACCCCCGTGTTCTTCTGCGCCGGTGCCGCAGCACCCGCAACATCTGCTGCCGGTCTCCTCGAAGTTTGCTGCTGTATTTGTTCACGTACTCCATTAACGACTGGCGATATTAAATTTGGCTGTTGATTAGTGGCGGTCGTGGTTCGCGAAGATTGCTTTGTTCGTTGCGGGTTTGAATTGGGCGTCGTCGGTGTTGTTGTGACTGATTCGTGTAAAGTTGGAGATGAAGGCGTGAGGGGTTTATCATCGGACACACCAAAAACACTACTAAAATTGCAATAAAATAAAATAATTAAAAAAATTAATTTTTAAAAAAAAATAATATAAATCAAATCTCACTCGACTAAATCTTCGAAATCTCCTATTAAATTGGACGAGTTTCTCCTATCCGTCAAAGGCTAAAATAAATCAAAATTAAAAATTTCAATAAAAATAAATTTAAAAAAAATTAAGTACAGAATTATCGGAGCTTCCAGTGCTCGGCGTTTTCTTCAACGACGGCGGCTGCCTGTTGGCAAGACTCCCTTTACTCGCCAGCTCCGCTTTATTCTTAGCCGCACTCGAGTCCAACAGTTCGGTGCATGGCACCGCTTTCTCCAACTCGTCGTCGCACCTCCTCAGTTCGCTGCCACCGCCACCCGCGCCCGGCTTCCTCTCGACCGTCGACGTTTTGCTCTCGCCCTCGTCCGAATCGGGACTCAGATCGCAGTATTTGGCCTCGGTGCCACCGTCCGATAACTCCAGATCCGAGCTGTCCGACCGGCGCCTCGGTGTCCGGGTGAGCGATAGTGGCGGCGGCGACGATTTCTTGTGCTGCAGCAACGTCATTTGCAATTTGGAGCTGTCGTAAGGGAGCCTCACCGGCAGGCCGGCGACGCGCTGAGTCTCGGTCAATTCCGTCTCGAGTTGGATGACTCGATCCTTGAGTGCTTTAACCAAAGCGTTGTATTCGTCGTCCTTTTCACGCAGTTGGTGCAATTGGTAATCCTCGCGTTGCGCAAAATCCTGTTCACGCTCTTGGTATTCGCGGATCAATTTCTTCGCTTTGTAATATTTTTTTTCTAGCGTTATATACTGGCCCTGCGATTCCTCCAACATGTCTTGGTAAGTCAAAACCTCCTTCCGAACGTGTTCCAAGGTGCGTTCGACCTCCTCCAAACGGCGCGAAGTCTCGTGCAGACGGCGCTCGCATTCGTCGCGGGTGTTTCCGACGCTTTCAAGCATCACCAACTGCAAATATGAATTTAAAATATGTAAATTAGTTAATTAAACATGTGGGATTCGAAGATTTTGCATACCCGAGCCTTGATTTTGGCCAATTCGGCCTCGGCGACGGCACTCTTGTACTGGGCTTCCTTCATTTTAATTTTGATGGCCGTGATGTCGTCCGGGGACGGAGATTCGCTGCTCTCCTCTTCCTCCAGATCGAAGACTTCGCACGTGGGCAGGTCCTCGCCCTCCTCAGGTGTGGAATCTTCGTGGCCCGATGTTGTGCTTCCGTTTGGTGCTGGAGACGGAGGCGACAACGAGTGCGGTATTGGAAGAGTCAAGTCTTCTCTGGAAAGGGTCGCTGGTTGTTCGCGACCACCTTCTTCTTGTTGGTGGTGCAACAATTGCTTGCGTTGTTGCAATTCCTGTTCCACCGCTTTGCGCCGCTCTTCGCGCTCGCGGTCCGCTTGTAGCGATTGCGAGATGAGTTGCGCCACTTCGCTGTTTTCCCCGTCTTTTTCTCGACCGATCAGAAACCGCACAAGACCACTCGTGTTCCGTAAGACCGATGCGGCGTATGCTTGAGTTACGCCTACTAAACTTTTACCGTCAACTTCGATTATCTGATCATTGACTTGAATTCTAAAATTAAATTTTTATTTTTAAATTTTGTGATTTCGGAATTTTTTAATCAATTTAATACCGTCCATCTTTATGTGCAGCGCCACCTTCCGTTATTGTTTTGACGAATATCCCCAGTTTTTCTAGACCGGCGTCGGCACCGACTCCCATTCCTATGATGCTCAAACCTAACCCTTCGGGACCTAAAAATAAAATCAAAATTTTAAAAAAAAAATCCCAAAAAAAATCAAAATATTTAAAAATTGCCTTTGATAAGTTCGACAGGCGCCACATCCATCCTCTCAACCCTTTTCTCCAGCTCGTATTCGGCCGATGCTGATACAGGATCAACTTCATCGTTCCTTCGATCGTAATCAGTGACCGAAAACGTACTAAAAACCTAAAATAAAAAAATTTAAAAAAATTAATTATTTTATTTAAATTAAAATTCCAAATTCGACCTTTATCGGATCGCAACTGAACCTCACTCGTCCTCTTCTTTTCTTATTCGAATCGTGCGTCAGCCTCAGTTCGTCTTCCACATCGCTTTCGGTCAACCCCGGTACTTCGATCCAGAAATGACCATCGTCCAAGTAATGTACCGTTCCGCCTTCCTCCTCCGTGTCGTCATCGTGTTCGTTGACCTCCTCGCTGATATCGAAGGCGCCACTCGTGCGCTGCGAACCAGACGCAGACGAGACAGAGGGCGATGCCGCTTCTTCGCTTTCGTCTTCGGCCTGCGACGCGGGCGTTGAAACTGGTGCATTGTTAAGCAACATGGTCACCTCGTGAGCTTCTTCATCGCTCAGTAGGTCCTCACGACTGTAAAAATAAAAATAATTTAATTAATTTTCTTAAAAAAAAAATAAAAATAAAAATAAAGTCTAATTTTACGCACTAAAAATCACAAATCATTTTTTTGCTCAATTAAAGAGTTAGTTAAAGCCAAACAAATAAATGACGTCATTAAAAAATTTTTTTTAGTCACAAATCTACTGATAAATGAAACCGCACTTGTTATTTTCATAAAATGTCAAAAATAAATAAAATAAATAAAAAAGGAAGTTTGGTGGGTTGTGTCATTCAAGGTTAAGTTAATCCTAAAATTAGATATTTATCTATTAAAATCCATATTTATAGATCGAACTTCCTCTCTTTCGGTCTCTTCATTTTAACTTGTTGCCATAACCAGTTCCAATTGGATGAATCAAGCAGATGGTAACACACCTGTGCTACTGAGAATGCATCGTTTCGAAAATTTATAGCGATTGTATTTTATTGTTATTTTCAATAAAATCCCACGTGTTTTGAATCGCGGTAAACATCCATCACGTGACCATTAAACCAATTTAACAAGATCTATATCAAATCAAAATAAAACTAAAAATATTTCAAAATGACATCACATCTATTAAAAATGCATTCATTTTGCAATGTTTTTTAAAAATTATTTTTATTTTAAAAAAAAATTTACTATTTAAAATCAACTGACGTCATCGGTTACGAATGTCATCGTCAATTGGAAAAACCTACTCCAACCCTCCCCCGTCTCCCCCACAATTAAGCGCACTTAAATCCACTTCTCTTTAATCACAAGTTATAATCGAATCAAACAAAATTAAAAGTCAATTGAAAAAAAAGTGACAATTCAATGCCCACCCACAACAATCGTTTAAATAAACAATAAAAAAAAAACTAAACAACAACAACACACACAAAACTCGACTTACCGCCAATGCCTGAGTCACACGACAGAAACGCGAAGAAGTCGGCGGCCACATGCACATCGAGGCAACGCCAGAACCAAAAGTAAAGAAATTAAATAAAAGGAAAAAATAAAATAAAATAAAAATTAAATAGAAAAAAAAAATTCAATTCAAAAACTATACATCACCGAATGAAAAAATGAGACATGCGAGAGAATTGACAGAAGGAAGTTACGAGAGAGAGAGAGTTGTGTGTGTGAGGGAATCGAGATTATGTCATAATGGGATAGTTGGGGGAAACAACATGGCGGATGAATAAGGGGGAGTAAGTGAAAGATGAGGATTTGTGCGCGCGAGTCGATGCTTTGTGATAACATTAATTTGTTGTTGCTCATTTGACTATTTTACCTGCTTAATAATTTATTAGCCTCCTCCGGGGTCATTATTTCCGGTTCCTTTTTCTTTTCGGGAGTGTCGAACGTATCGAGAAGCTAATAATATAATTAAATAATAATAATAAATAATAAATAATAACTGAATGCCGAACCGGTGATGTTTTGCATGGCGGTGACGGTGGTTGTTGAGTTGGTCTCGGTGGTTTCGAACGCGGTGAAATTACTTCTTGAGTTTTATTGGTCAAAGATGCCATTTCCGTCGACGTTTCCCGACATAACTATAAAAATAAAAAAAATGTTTTAAAACAAAAAACAAAATTTTTTTCAAAATTTTCTAATGAACTCAACCCTTTCATCACAACAAAATCCCATTGACAAAATCCGAAAATAACTGCAAAACACGATAAACAAACCCCACCCACGACTCGCGATACCCTTAAAACGTGGACTTTCCCTCATTTCATCTTCGCCGAACCCCTCTAAAAGTGGGGAGGAGAAACGACGGCGCCCCACGACATCGCTTCCGTTTAAGTACACTCACCCCTTTACGTACCAAGCAACCCATGGTTGGGATGTGGAGAAATGTCAAAACGGAGTGTTTTTCGCTCGCAGAAATATCGAGCGAATTTGCGGAGGTCCACGAAAGGTCCCGCTCGGTCATCGGAGTGTGCGCGACCACCATTTTGGTCCGGCGCGCATGGCACGGGGTGGGGGAAATGGAAGGTTTTCGAGCGATGGGTTTTGGTGGTTCTGCTCGTCTCCTGCAGCTCGCTCGACTCGACTGACGAAAGTAGCGAATCCGCCGCCAGAGTTATTTTTAGCGTTAGTTCTTGCGCACGTGCACTTCCGATTTTGACCTTCTCCGTACCACATGTGAGTGATACCCGCACGTGGTAAACAGACCGATGATTGTTAGGGTTTTTAAAATGTTCATGTTAGATGGGAAAATTTAAAAATTTTCTTTTTTTAATTTTTACTTATTTGCATAATTGATTGAAGTTTCAGTTTGTTTGTTGTTTGATGAAAGAAAATATTTTTCTTTAAATATTTAAGTTTGAATTAAAATGATAAAGTTTTTCAAAAATATTTTTCTTGAATCTATTTACTCAGTGATGTTCATCCTTAATGTTTTGTTTTGAGTGTTAGAGATTGGTGTGGACATCTGGTGGTAAATATCCAAAGTTATTTTTATCTCAATAAAACACATTGAAGATGAGCCGCAACAACTCAATTGTAATCTGATTTTACAAAAATCCAATTAACAGCCAATTGCTAGTATAGATTTTACTAATGCCAGTTAACACTAACTAGATTTTAGCTAACATTAAATATATAGTATTAAAATAGCTCCAATGGACCCATTCTCCAATGGAATTAATGTTTACTAAATAATTAATCATCAACTCTGAGTTGTGCTATTTACCTAACTATATATAACAATATACAATTACAGAGGAAATTATAGTTATAATGACAAACTAACTTCGTTTACACTGCTAGATAATTGGAATTCGTTGGATTATACCAGATACTGAATAGTCTCATAATTCAAGCATCGAATGATCGTTACAGAAATGGTTATTTGAACCGTGCATTTGCTACACGTGTAGTGATTTCAAAACAAAAATAAATATAGACTGACCAATCAAGTGGTTAGTCGATTTCTGGACAAAACTACTTGCAATTACGATAGATTATCAACACAATGACCACAAACAATTTGCATATCCTCACTGATTCTACCATTTATGGATTTAATCTGTAAGTTTTAACCACTCATCAAATTCTGACCAATGAGAAGATTTAATTTAATAATAATAATTAATAACTGGTAAACTTTGGTATACCACTTGTGGTTAAATGAATACCGATAATACTCACTCGTTAGGTATGTTAATACTTGAAACTAGGGAGTTTGTGATACCTCTGTAAGTATTAGCGGTAATTCCACAACTACACGTGGTATTACTAGTTATCGTAATCGACTCACTTGTTGCCTGACCGCCACCGAATAGCTATCCACGTCCATTTCCCCTTTCGCCGGACTCTTCGGAGACCGAAAACTACCTTTCGCCTCGTCCTCTGGCGTTTTTACGTACGGTGGGATGTGTTCCGTGTCCATACCATTGATCCCTTCACCAGATTCGGTCGTGGGTGGTGGTGGGAGTGGAAGATGAGTCTCGTCCATCGCCGTTCCCATAGTTCCGGACCGAAAAGCTGCGATCGTCTCCAAGTTCGCATACACCGGTTCCTCTTTTCGCGGTTCGTCCAAAGCCCTGGCACCGGAGTCCGAGTCCTCGTCGTCCAAATGAACGCTACCGATGCCCGAGTCCAAATTCCCTTCGTCGTAGTCTCTCGAAGGTATCATGGGCATGTGAATAGACGCGCCAGAGTCTTTGGGCACGGCGTCCAGTATTGCGGGTGGTGGCGGGTGGCCACTACCTCCGCTGCTGTCGGACAAAGAACCCAGTTGCCCGGAACTCAGGGATTCCAACGAGGAAATGCTGCTCAGCGATGAATGACACTTGGTGGTTTCTTGGCGTAATCGGTTAATCGAAGGAGTTGTTGTGACCACTGGTGATGTGGAGATGTCGAGTTTATCTGAAAAGCGAAGAAAAATTAAATTAGCATAATTAAATTATTTCAATTTTGGTGTTAAAAAAAATGAAATTTTGTTAATTTTGACTCAATTACTCTATCAATCGATACTCACGAAGATCATCTGCCGTTATACCAGTTATAAATTCTATTTAAAGAAGAAATTCCGTGTTGCAATAACAAAATTATGTAATGACGAAATTGTTTATAGCAGAATTTTTCAACATAGGCTGAATAAGCGGCCAACCAAGCAAAACATTCGGTTCGTTGTACGGTGAAATTCGTTATAACGGCGATAACGAGATTCGACCTGTATTTTGATTTGTATGCATAATTAAGTTTGTGTACACAACAATATAAAGATGTGTCGTCACTTTAAGTGGCTTAATATAATGGATTGTCACAAATTTTCTAAATTTGTATTAATATTGTTATTACATAATAATTCTCGATTAAAGAGCAACAAATGCCAATTAATCCAATTATATTAACATTTTCTTTGCTTTTGCGGCAACTGCCATAATAATTCTTTTCCAGATCCTCGTTTGACATTTCAACATTTAATTTAAAAATAACCACTTAAAATGCCCATAGTTAAACCAAATACTAATAATTAACTAACACAAAAATACAAAACTCAAAAAAATGTTCAAATTCTTTTATGAAAAGAACAAATTAAATTTACAAAAACCCATAATTAAAAAAACAATTAGAAATAACATAAAAGTTAAAATAAAATTTCCCATTGTTTTTCCAAAACACTCAATCCCACTACAAGGCCTCTCATAAGCCATTAAACGACTTACCTGGACCAAGTGCGCACCAAAAACTCCCACCTGATCCCAACGCAATTCAAGCATTGCGTAACTAAACACCATCAAATCAGATAACAAGCGAAGAAAAAAGGCATTTCCATTCGTGTTTCGGATCAACCAACACCCATTTTCACTTCTTATATTTTCCTCAAACTCACCAACTTTACGTCTCGGACTCCTGTTTTCCCTCCCCGGCGACGGCGATGCGTGTCCACCGGCCGCAGCCGCTGCCGTATTCTGCGCATTCTTCTCCTCCTTCTTCTTCTGCCATCCGGAACCCCTCGAACTCAACGCCGGGATCTTCGTTGCCGTTGCATCCGACGAATGCTGTGTCTTCGGTTGGCTCTTGGGTGGTGCCAGACCTTCGGCGTGGCTCTTCAAGTCCAAATGGAGTCCGCCGTTCCTCGCTCTCTCCACCATATTTGCTTGTTCGGGGGTCCTCGTCACCCTTTCGTTGTGCTCCAAAATGCTGTCGGCCGATTGCGACTTCTCTTTCGGAGAAAGTCCGTTTTTTTCCGAAGTGTCGTCGGCGCCCGGCGACATTGGGGGCGAGGACAGCGACGATCGGACGGTCGGTGACGATCTCATGGGCGATACGGAGCCACTGCGTTTCTTGGGGGAAGATCCCGGAGTCTTGGAACGCAAACTCTCCTCTTCGAGTCTTTCGAACATGGCTCGAGCGTTATTAAAGCGCGCCAAATGCGATTCGGTGCGGTTGAGGTGGACTTGATGGGTACTTTCTTTGTTGTCTTCTGCACTTTTCCGTTGAGGTTTCGCTCGTTCGCCGAGCGGCGAGTCTATTTTGGTCGCAATGCCTGGTTTGGCTAAGAAAGTTTCGTGTTTGTTCGTTGGGGTCATGTTCTGGAACATGTTGGCGATCGAGCTCACTTTGGAGCCGGTTGCGCGAGGTGGTTTAATGGGCGCTTCGGTCTTCGAAGGTTTCTTGGCACCGTCCGACGAGTTTCGTTTGCCCGTTTCGTAATTGCATTTGACAGTAGCCAAATATGTCGGTTGTGTTTGGCCTGGTGATGTTTTAGGGTTCGAACTTCCACTTCCAGTACGCACCATACCGGCGGTTGAGTTGCCGGTTCTCCAACCGGTGCGCGACCGGCTAGCAGCTAAAACTTCCGCTCGAACATTGGCCATTTATGGAAGTTATGACAACAAATGTGACCAACCAATTGATGTGTTTAATGCATAGCGGATCCATGAGATAAACAGTTGAATTCGATCGAGAGAAGTTTTCTGCAAATAAATAAGAAAATGGTCAATTTCATCTTCATTGATAAGAAAAACCATAAAAACAAATTGACAATTCAATTTTAACACTTTAATCCCACATATTGTAATAAATGCATTAACTGATTATAAAAATAAAATTTTTATAATCAAATAACAATAATTCTCTTCGCTGTCATCATCATCATATATACATAGCATTTTAGCATTGTACATTACAATTGTGGTTTAACCTTAATGACGGGATGTGAATGAGTTTTTCTCCTTTTCCTGTTTAAATCTGAGTAATTACAAAGTAAAAAATAGAAAAATAAATATAAAAATGGTAAATATGAAATTAAATGTTAAACACTTAAGTTGTGTTTACTTTTTGAGAAAATAAATAAATAATTTGTTGATAATAAAAATGTGAAAAAATTTGCCAGCAGTAAATAAGACAAAGAAAAATTATTTTCACTTAATGAATTACTTAGTGGTGCATGGTCAAAGATAAGATCAAAGGTCACAGTTGTAGTCTTTATATTTTGATATTTTGTAATTGAAATAAATTACATAATTTTTCTTACGACATAAAACAAAGTGAAAATGGGTTGAGTTGCATCAAGTGCATTACTCTTGACATCGTTGGATAAAAGGAAAAAAAAAAAGGTTTTTTATTACCAATCAATAATTCCTTTTACTGATAAAAAAAACAACGTAAAACTAAACCTTGAAATCGCTAAACACGTTTTTAATACGTAATAAAATAATTGAAATTTGGTGTAATCAAAAATCGATTAAATCCATTTTTAATTGATTTTTAAATTTATGATAATAAAATTATATTTTGTTATATATTTTAATCTATGACCATGAAATTAGAAAATAACAAATAATAAAAAATTTATCTCAAAAAAAAATAAATAAAATAAAAATTTATGATTTCTAAACACTGCAAATATCAAATGACGTAATTATTTACGTGATATTAAAAAATAAATAAATAAAAAAAATTTTACAAAATTAAAATAAAAATAAATGAAAAAATCAAAAAAATTCACAAAAATAAAAAATTGAAAACACAACAAATTTCGAACTAAAAAATCATAATAAAATAGATGAGAAGTGGTGGGGGGGGCAGGGAAAAAGGAAAACCCCATTTAAATCCAAGGGTGGCTCACATTGCAACGACTTTGATGATGATGATGACGACGAATTCTCAATTGTATTTTGTATTGGGGTGTCACGCTCGATGCCACCATCAAACACACACCACATCAAATTACTACAAAAATTTACAAAACTCGAGGAACTACGCGTTAAAAGCAACAATAAAAATAACTCACTGGAATAAACAAATGTAATATTAATAAAACAATTTGTAAAAACATATATTTATATTTAATACCTTCACGAAAATTAATTTCAACTTCTCATTCACTTTTCAAGGATTTTTCTTTTAAGTAGTTCCTGCTTTTATCAGTTTAAGTAGGTGAACCTTTTCGACTTTTTTCTTTAAAAAAAAAAAAACTTCAACTCACTTTTTAGAAGGAAAAAGGAAGAAAATTGTGTGGAATGTCTGGAAAAAGAAAAAAAAAATAATTTTAAAAAAATTTTGTTCTAATTTAAAAAAAAAAATTTATTATTTTTTAAGCAATTAAAAAATAAATAACAAATCAAAAAATGCATTATATCACAATACCGTTTGAAAACAATAAACAAGGCAAATTTTTCACACAATATTTCTTTCACCCGTTTCATTTGACCTGGAGTCAAATACAATTTCAATTGATATCAACGATCGAGTGCAAATAAAAATTAACAAATCCCCAACCCAAAAAATGCATTAAAAACTCAATAAAATTTTCATACAAAATCCCCCAAAACACGAAATTCGGGTTTTTCTCTTTCATCATCTATGACATTTTACCGGCATTAAAACAAATCAATGGTAAAAATCTCCCACTTGAAATTCACCAATTTTACCTCAACTCCAAACCCTTATAAAATTAAAAAAAAATTCAAAACCACCAAATAATATCATAAAGATTCACTTAGTAAATGAAAAAGATATAAAACGTATTGAAAAGCATAAAATTCTCACCTGAAAACACTCGAGCCCGTCCTCTCTTCACCGTCAATCGGCCATTTTGCCGATGCTACGGAAGTGGTGATGACGTCACAGAAACGGTGAGAAACGCGATTTTGTAATGTTTTTTTTGGGGTTAAAATGAATGCAAATTTCCTTAAGAACTAATAACTTTATTTATTTACTAATAGCAAAATCCTCTACCAAGAATTATATGCACAGACAGAAATGCACAAAATGTATAAAAAAAAGAACGTGAAAACGGAGAAATGTGACATGAATTACATGAGGCTTCACAACATCAACTTCCAACGAAAAAATTCAAAACTTTTCCTTTGTTTTCGCTACATATTATTATAAAATTAGTCACGTAAACGAATACAAAAAGCAATAACTTCAGCGCCATCTTTTGTTTTTTTTTCTTTTTTCTTTTTTTAGGGATTTTTTTTTATACTTTTAAACGTTTTTTTCTCGTATTGAAAATATTGAAAAAAGAAAAATTAAAAATGATTAAAAACTGTACAATTTCATTTTTTTTTTTTAAATAAAAGCTATTAAAAAATGTGTGCAAAATAAAGAAAAAATTGATGAATTTACATTGAAAAATACAAATTTTTCATTTAACCAATTGCAATTTTTACTTAATTTTAAAAGAAAAACAAAAAAAAATTAAAAATGAATTAATTAACTAAAAAAAAAATCGGTAGATGAATAAATCTATTAATAAACACTAAAAATAATATTTTTTCTTGCTTACAACGTATTCAAAGTTGGAATTTTTTTTTTTTTTAAAAATGAACAAAATAAAGATCGATTTCTCCTATTTTTCCAAAGTTTTGTAAAAGAAATTAAAATGAAAATAAAAAAATATGAAATTTTGTCATGAAATATTTAAAAGATTTATTATTAGCCCCATAGAACGGGATTGTGCCATCCAACGAATGAGAAAATTAAAAGAAAACAAATAAAAATTGCAAATTTTTGGATTAAAAGGGGTAGAGGAGAATGGGATTTTGTTTGAAAGTTGTTGTTTTTTTTTTTTTTTAAAAGGAGGGTGGAAATTTAAGGAGAGATTGACTCCATATTGTTACAAATACATCAACATTATTTATTGTCCATTTTGGGGCACTTTTTTTTTGTTTCCCTATTCTTCACGCATCGTTTGAACCCCAAAAATCGGGTTTTCGGTACATCGAATTGCCTCAATAATCATCCACGTCGGAATCGTCACCGAAATTGTATTTGACTGGTGCACGTGATCGTGCTGACCGTGCACGCGGCGCCATCGAACCGCCCATTTGATCTCCGTCGTCGTCGTCTTCGGTCGCGGCCGATTTTTTCTTTCGTTTCTGGGAAAAATTTTTGTTTAAAATTTTTATTTTTGTTTTTTTAATTCCAAGAAATTAAATTTTGAATTCTGAATTAAAGAAATTTGTTTTTACCCAATTTGAATTTTTTTTCTTCCAAAATTTAAATATTAAAAAAAAACTTTATTTTTTCGGAAAATGAAAATTTGAATTTCTTTTTTTTTTTTAATTTTTAAATATTTTTTTGAATTTAGAAAACTAAATTTTATTCAATTCGAAATTCAATCATTTCGAATTTAAATTTTTATTTATTTATTCAATCAAAAATTCAATTTCATAAGTTTAAAAAAAAAAAAATATTTAAATTTTCATTTTCCCAAAACCCAAAATTCAAAAATTTAAAAACCAAAATAAAAATATCAAAAATTAAATGAAAAATTTTACGTTTTTTCCTACTGTCGTTTTCTTTGATTTTTCATGCGAAGTACTGTCATCTGAATCAGCCGAACCCGCTTTCCTCTTTTTCCTCAACGCCGGCCTACGAGCGGCTTTCTTCTTTGATTGAGGCACGAATTCATCTTCGTCGGATGGTTCTGATGTACGATTGGTCGAGCCCTTTTTACGCCCACGTTTCTTAGCAGCTACAATTCAATTATAACAAAAAAACGAATTTTTAAATTTCCAACAAGAAAAACAAAATAAAACAAAAAACACTAAAAACTACGTTTAGCTTCGGGTTCGTCTTCGTCTTCTTCTTCTTCTTGCACAAACTCCACATCGGAATCATCGCTCTTCACACCATCATCTTCGTCTTCGGGTTCCTCCTCGTCTTCTTCTTCCTCTTCTTCATCATCGTCCTCGTTATTCGCTGCCTTTTTCGATTTATTATCGCCTTTATCCCCGATAAGCGAATCAAATAAAGACTTCTTTTTGCCATCTTCTTAAAACAAATAAAATATTTAATTTATTTAAAAAATAAAATTTCCTAAAAAATTCCTCACTTTTCTCAGCTGCGGTTTTCTTCAAAGTATTATTAGTCGTTTTCTTCACTTTCGACTTGACATTTTCGCCATCGCTGTCTATAACCACTTGATCATCATCTTTATGGTCATTTTTACCTTCCTTTTCGTCATCACTTTCCGAATTTTCTGGTTCTTTCCTATAAAATAATAAATATATATTAAAAAAATTGTTTTAACAAGTTTGAAATATCCTAATTTTAATTACTTTGAGGTCGCAGTAGCAGCGGTGCTGTTTCCAGTCGCTTTTTGAGTTGTCGTCTTTGATTTAGTTTGTTCTACGGGCGATTCATCGCCGCTGTCCGACCCCGATTCGTTCTTTTTCCGCCCGCTTTTCGATTGAGGGCCCTCCTCTCGCTCCCCGTCGCTCATAATAACTGATGAATCGCTACTATCGAAAGTATATTTCACTCTACTCGCTGTAATGAAAAAAGAAAATTCAAAGTAAAAGAAGAAAAGAAATTTTTCTTTTTCACGTCGCACACAACAAAAATACACAATTTCGATCGATTCCATACCAAGCACTTACGTATTGAATTTTTTTTAAATTTTCCCACAAATTATTTCTTTAAAAATGCGATAATTCAACGTTGAAATATAATTTGAAATTATATCCAAATTAACCAGGGAAAACTCAAGCCTAATCGTAGATAGGGATGATGGCGGCCGTTACAAAATTCAAATTGACAAAAAGGCGGGAGGCTGTTGGCTGAATGGATGAGTACAAAGTGCCCTCATTGGCCAGTCGCCGCCAATACTTTTCACTCCCGCCTCTAAAGTATATCGAAACTCGTTACAACGAATGTAATTATTTACATTTTCAGTTCGAATAAAGTCTTAAATGTTTTAGAAATTACATCGACTTTACTTATAAATGCTAAAATTAACTATTTCTTATTAAAGCAAAAAAAAAGAGTTTCAATTTCTTCAAATTTCGTGTAAATTCCTTCGAACCCCTTTATAACGACATGGCCGCAGCGGCCATTGAAGCGACATGATTAGGCCTATTGGCTTTTCTCCATCATGAGCCGCACGGAGTCCTTCACCGCCGGCGAAAAAATAAGTTCCCCCGTTAGTTAACATTGTTTATGCATCTACTACTTCTGCCTACATTTTCTATTCTACTCGATCATCGTGTAAATATTGAAAAAAAAATATCATAAGGCAAGAAATAACATAAAAAGTTAAAACAAAGAAGCATATGCCACACAATACCCTTTAGTTGAGTCCGTTTCCACCAGGGGAGAATGAATTACGGCGCAGCCAATGTCTAACCAAAGAGTTATACCTACGTCTTATCTATTACGCATGCTCCGATCGCTAGAATTTTTTTAAAAAATTATTTTTTTAATTATTTATTAATTATACTTTTTTCGTAACTAGAGGAATTGTAGATATTTTAAAAAGTAAATAATTCAATTAAAAATATTTAAAAATCAACTGGATTTGACAATGTCGGAACGATCTTCGGCTAGAAATGGCGATTTTTTTAAAAGCAAAAAAAATGGCTGACTTGTGATAAAACTGAAGAATCTTATCGAAGACTGAAGATAAAGGGTATTTTGACCCGAATATATGCTTTTCGTAATGAAATTACGTTGTAAAAAGAAAATTTTTATGTATAT
>JAQFZU010000625.1:0-22053 GCA_034696185.1 Henia vesuviana | reverse complement strand
ATCTTATCTGCTCAAACTCAAAATCGATTTTGTTGATTTCTAACAATCGGACAAAATCCGATTTAGATAATCTATTTAAAATTGAATGCGGCTAATGTAAACAATTGGTCATTCATTGCAAAGCACGAATTCACTTTGACACAGCGCCCTCTCCTAGCAAATCTCTCAACTAAAAATGCAAAATGTGATGTCGATCGGCAAGAAATGTTATTAACTCAAATATTATTGAAGAAACCAAAAGTATCGTCCGTTTTAACGTATCACTTAAAACAACGAAATTTCCCTCCATGGACATCGTATTTCGTTAAAAAAAGCACAATCAAAAACGATCAATACGGTCTATCTCATTTCAATTGGAAAGTAAATGGACATAATTATCACATACTCAGAACCGGTTGTCATCCGTACATCAAATATCATTGTACTAAACGACCCTATCGAGATCTTAAAACCGAAGATTGGTTTTTCAGAATAATCAAAATCATTAATTTAGGTACATTTTGTAGAAAAATAAAAATTGTGATTTAATTTTTTTTAACCTTTTCTTAAGGAATCCCAAGTTTTGCATACGGAATCGGTGCCATGTTATTAATACGTCATCACGAAGATGTTCAAACACCCGACGGGACTGTTCGTATTTATTTTCTATATGAAGAAGACAAAGGAGCAATGTTTTAATATAAAATCACGATATTCATATATTTAACTAATTAGTATTTTACACAATTGATTTTTGTGACTTTACTGTCTTAAAAGTAATAAAAATAAAAATTTACATTTTTTCGTAAGTTAAATTATGACCACAAACCAAACACGTTTTGGAGTAAATGTCGTCATCTTCCGAATATTTTTCTTCGCCGTATTCGTGTTCGTGTTCTTTATTGTTCTTTTTCCATAAACTGCTTCGTACCGCTCGTCTTAATTCTGGAATAAATAATTAATTAAATAAATTTAGAAATTTGGATTTTTTTTTTTTTTTTAAATTTTAACCTTTGACTTTTTTATTGAATTTGTTCTGTTTATTTCTCGTTCTCGTTGCTGATCTTCGTTCGTGTTCTTCTTCTAATTTTTCTTCGCTTTCCCATATTTCCATCGCTCTTTTAACGACTTGACTTTTCAAATATAAATGCATTTCACCCCAATTTGTTTGTCTCGGATTTTTCTTTTTAATACACATCAAAGGTGGTTCTCGTTTTTCCAAATCGCAATCTTTAAGTAAATAAGTTGTTTTTGCTTCTGTTTTTGTTATGAGCGAATGTTTGCCTTCGCCGTCCCTGCAATCGTCGCAGACGAGTTCGTTGAATTTAACGAGTAAAAATGAATCCATAAATGGTTTTTCGCATTCGATGCAATTTAACATATCACCATCTAAAAAAGGTCTGTCTAAAATTGGTTTTGTTTGTTTCTTCATCGTTTCTGCTTCTTCCTCTGGTTCCAGAAAGAATCCGCCATTTGTATCAATTAATTTCACTTCGTTTGATTTTACATTTTTTGGGTCTCTACATAAAGTTAAAAATATTTTTAATTTTTAACTGATTTTACGTATTAAAAGTATACAGAAACCTTGCATAGGGATGAGCTGCGAGACGAGATTGACGAAGTAATAAAGCTCGTTGACGATTTCGCTCTATTCTTGCTCTATCGGCATCAGTGAGTTGTATATCTGAATAAATATCATTTATTATGTTTAATGGATATAAACTCTAAGTTTAAATAATACCTGACTCGCCAGACATGTTGAGAAAATAAAATTTTTCTTTGTAAATAGTCGTTGGTATCGCCCTCGTGTGGTATTAATTACAATAACCCAAAAGGCTAGGAAAAATCTCATTTGCCTTTTATTTCCTAATGAATCTAACACTAAATTTAAACACAATAATAAAATATTTTTTTTAAAACATAATCTTCCATTACAGTACAATTTTTTCACTCTAACAAATATTTACAAATTATCAAAAAATAAAAATCAAACATAAATCGGTCGCCACGGTACATTCTGGCCATTAGATCCACAATGACCATTATCACCATTCCTCTCGACTTTAATTACATTTCCATCGATCCGAGTAACACACGAATACATACTATAAACTTTAGGCGGAACAGTTCTTCGTTTCACATCTAATAACCGTGCTCTGAGTGGAATCGATCTCCGCAAATGTCTTTGTAAATTTCGAACTTTAGCTTTAGCTTCGGCTTCTAATTTTTTCGCTTCCAAACGAGCCGTTTTACGACCAATGGCCATGTTACGTTCATCGTCACTACGAAAAGTAAAGATGGCAGGTTGAATCTAAAAAAATAAAAAACAAATAAAATTTAAAAATATAAAAAATATACATTTTAGATCCAAATAGAATTTATTTTTTTTAAAAATAATCCTTACAACATTCAGCAATGTAAATTAATACTATGACTTAAAAGAGAATTTCTTCTTTCTTGGTTTTCGTTTCCCCTCTCGATATTCCCTAAGAATTCTTTGGCAAACGGATTCAACACCGATTTCGAGTGCACTTAATTTCTCCTCTAAAGCCGACATATCCTCCTTATCGCTGCATTGTGGGCATAACCAACCGTCTGTTTCGGGAACGGCGCACTTCTCGTGCGCTGGGGTATTGCATTTGGCGCATCGAACGAGCGCTTCTTCTTTTCGTATTTCGTGGGTACAAATTAAACAATTTTCTAAATTTTTTTTACATTCGGGACAAATCCACGTATTTCTATTGAAACCGGGACTGATCTTATCGACGCATTGTTTATGAAATTTTCGACCGCATTCGTTCGTGCATTCGACCAAATCCTCTAAATCCGATTCCGTTATTGGATCTCGACACCAATCGCACTGAGATCAATAATCCAATCCCGATTTTGAAAAAATTTATATTAATAATAACAAATAATTGAAATTTACTTTTCCGTATATTTTAGGTTCTTCGCCCATTTCGATTTCGCCCTCTTCTTTCGGTTCCTTCAATTCACCGATCGGAACACGCTGCAAAAAAAAATTAATTTAAATAAAAATTAATTTAATAATAAAAAATTAATTTTTACTTTTGGTAAGAAAAAACTGGCCGCTCGACTGTTGTCAACTAATTTTTCAGCGATATAATCGTTTTGGAATTTATTCTGCATAATTTCAAACATTGGTGCGTGTTTACTAATTAAATATGAAATTCATTTAAATATTCAAAAAATTTTTTAAAAATATTTACATGATCGGTCTTCCGTAAGCAACATCGTCAGGTAATTTACCACGATAATGTTTTGGAGGTCGAATTGGTGGATGATCCAACATCATCATTGTATGTTGTTTCCTAAATTCCTCTTGATCTTTCGCACGAGAAAAACCCATAACGGCTGCCGAACGATTCATACTTACAAAATTTTTAACTGTGTGCGAAGGTATGTTGCATGTGAAAGGTTTAGTTTTGACCGCGGCCCATCCATTTAAAGCTACCAAAATTATTAATAATCAATAAAAATTAATTTTTAAAAATAATTTTTACCTTCGGCAACTCCACCTCCAACTTGCGACGGAACTCCATACACATGGCCATAACCGGGTAAATCTCTGCATCTATTTTTCGGTTTTTCCACTTCCAACTATCCAAAACCAATAAAAAATTAATTAAAAAAAAATATTTTAAAAAGTAAATAACAAACCTTTTGTAGCAGTTCATTTTTCTTCATAGATGCTCTAACAGTTCCTATCCGCACAGTTTCATTCTCAGGTCCCATATGAATAGGTATATTTTTATCAACATTTATAGTCCCCATTTTAACCAAATTTGTTAATTTAAAAAAAAAAAAAAAAAATAACTAATAAATAATAAAATTATATGTCATTTACAAACTGGAAGATTCGTACTCAAATACATCTTAGCAAGCATAGTTTAGAACATGCTCAAAACAACAACAGCATCACTAACAATAACAAAATCCCACAATGCAAAGCGTAAACAATTGAAAAGCTTTAATTTTGAAATATATTCAAAATTCGTTTCGCTTTAGCATTATCGGGTAACAAAAATAACCATTTTCGAACCCCAGTTAAAATAACAGAAGTCGATACTAAAATAGCACCACTAATACTATAAATATTCGGAACTTCATTGAAAAATATCATCTGCCATATAAATGCAAATACGATATCGGCCGTTCTGTAAATGGCCACTGAACCCGCCTGCTCGAGCTGCAACGATTTAGTGAGTAAAACTTGTCCACCGAAACTGAAAATAGCGATCAGAATAATCAAAACTCGATCCAATCCACACGGCGGCCAACAAATATTGCCAAAAATCAAAGTCCCGATTGTAGACAGAAAAATGGCTATGACCGAAAACGTTAACATAATGACGGAATAATGAATTCCCTTCAAATGTCTCAATAAGACGTAAACATTGGCATTAAAAATAGTCCCTATCAATGCGACGAATGCACCGCGAAGAGTCTCAGACGTGTACCCGCGATCGTAAACGTTGTCACCGAATAAAAAAGGCGGTTTGGTTATGAAAACCACTCCGAGGATGGTCAAAACGATCATGAGAATATTAAACATGGTACATTGTTCGTTTAAAAATATTCTAGCGAAAATAGCGACGAAAACGGGTGCGCTGAAGATGACCACCGAAGCATCGGCTAAAGGCATGTGACGAATAGCGTAGAATTGCATCATTAAACTCATGGCTCCGCACGTGGCTCGTAATACTAAAAATCCTCGTTTTTCACGTGGTCCCAAAGGGTTTTCTTGAATGTAAATAACGACTGATATGGTCGGGAGGAGAATTCCGATGAATCGAACGGCCGAGAGTTCCAATGGATCGACGTCTTCCATTACTTTGACTATGAGTGAACACAGTGAGAAGCAAAGACTCGATAATACTGCCATTATAAGACCCAAGTATGATGTGCGACAGTTGGCTTTTTTCGTTTCTCGTTGGGGTTGAATATTTTCATCGTCGATTGAGTTGAGTGTTTCTGTGTCGAGAAGTGATCTCATTTCGTGCACGTTTTCTGTGTATTGGATTTCGGGTAAATTCGGTTCGTTGATTGATGTATTTGTTCGGGTGATGTAGTCGTAATCTGCCATTTCCTTTTGGTTTTATATCATCTGCAAATGAATTTGGTTTAGTTTACTTTCAATGTTTAATTGGTTTCCATAGTAAACAAAAGAAAAGTCAATAATCGATCGATTGTAATTTTGTAAAATTAATTTTAGTTTGATTATAGTTTTAGATTGAATTTATTGTGTTGGATTTACCTTTTATGAATTAGTAAAGGAGATATTTGTTCACGATATGAGTTTAGTAAAGATGAAACCGGCAGTCGCTTGGCAACGAACTGAAAAAGCCGCAAAATTACCGCACTGCACCAGGCGTGGATCAACACTAATTAAACTTTAAAATTTCTAGATTTTTTTTCTTAAATTTTATTTTAAAGAAATTTTATTTAATAAATTCATAATGTATTAAAATATTTGTAAAAATAATAAATTAATTTATGATCTAGTTTGTATAAAGCTTTGGTAGACCCCGATTTGTTTGTTTCCCTCACCAGGGCCGAGCCATCATATCCTCCTTCGGGTTGGGCGTTTGATTCGATGGAAATTTCATTTTCTATTTAGTCTACGATCGGATTTTGACTTAAAAATGCCTGTAAGTATAAAATAACTATTTTGATTAAATTAAATTTAATAATTATCTACATCAAAGGCCTACCACTCGCAGTTCTTGAACCCACCTCAAATGTTGGCTAATGTAGCCTTACTACCTCTTAAAACGCAATTTCGAGGTCCAGCACCGAGAGAAAGTGAGTTCTCGAATACAAAACCAAAAAAAACAAAACTAATTATTTAATTTCTAGCTGGCGATACCGACATCATCGACGAAGCATTGTTTTTCTTCAAAGCCAATGTCTTCTTCAGAACTTACGAAATTAAAGTACAATTTTAAAGTAATTCGAATTTTTAATTTTAACACAATTTACTTATATTTTTACAGAGCGAAGCCGATCGAGTATTAATTTACTTGACTTTATACATCACGGAATGTTTGAAACGGTTACAGAAAGTGAATTAAATTATATTAATTAACTTAAATGCAAATTTAATAAAAAATTTTCTAATTTAGTGTTCGAATAAAAACCAAGGATTGCAAGAAATGTATAGTTTAGCTATTTCCAAATTCGATATTCCAGGTGATAATGGTTTTCCTCTTAATGCAGTATATTCTAAACCATCATCTCCTCAGGAAGCTGGTATTTATCCATTTATTTAAATAAATAATTTATTTTAAGTAAAAATAATAATTTTCAGACTTAATGCGACATTATTTTCAACAATTGCGGCAAGAAATGGGAGTTCGTTTATGCGAGCGAGTATTCGACGTTGAAACGGGGAAACCGAGCAAAGTAGCATTTATAATAGGAGTTAAATGAAATTAATATTTAAGTATAAATTTAATTTTCAGTGGTGGTTATGTTTTTCCAAAAAGAAATTCATGGATAAAAGTCTTGCAGGACCAGGCCAATAAAGTAAAAAAAAAAAAAAATTTGCATAATTGTTTAATACCGATTTATATCCAAATAATAATGAAAACTTGTAAGAAAAAACATTAAATGAGACAAAATAAGACAGTTGTCATTAATACTTTTAATTCTGTAAACATGTAACATACTTTGCGCTTTGCATAAAAAAAAAAAAGAAAGAAAAATTAAGCCTTTAATATAAATTTTTTTTTTAATTTAAGCAGTTATTTACTTCTCAGTTGTTAAAAATCAGTGATCCCCTAAACAAACTACCAAAAAAAAAATAATAATAAAAATCCAATATTAACAGAATTATCACAGAAGAAAATGCTACTGAAAATGAAAAAAAAATCCTATACTTAGAAAACAATCACAGGTGAACTTACTTTGGTTCAACTTAACGAACAAAATATATAATAGGCTTAAGTTTTACATTATTTCATAGAGATACTTAAAGAAAATAGTTGACTCTTTTAAACAAATATAATTTAGCATTAGGTTTATATAATAAGGCCGTTTAAAAAGCATATACACAATCAAAATAAACCAAGTATTTCTTTTTATACTAATAATAATAATAATAATACAATTTTGGTCCATATTTTATATATTTAATAGGCTGTGTGTCATGGACGCATTTTTTTTTTAATTTTAATTTTTTAAATTTTTCATTCTCGTTACATCATTCAGGAACAAATGTTTTTTGAGGAATTACAAATTACCGTTTTTATTTTTAAAAAAATTCAATTTTGGAAAATTAAATTTTGGAATTGAATATTTATAATTTTTGGGGTTTTATAAAAATGTAAATAAATTATTAGTTAATTAAAATCAATTTTTTGGGGGATTTTTTTTTTAAATATAAATAATACTCCATTGCACACATAACTCATTTTCAAATGAGTTAGTGTTAAATTCATTGTCTTAGCATCACTTTTTTACATTTTTTTTTAATCCCATCAATTTAAAGTGCAAAATAATTTAAAATTTTTACATTCATTTGATATCGTTAAATTTTCATTACCAAAATGCGGGTTATCAAAAGTTAGTAACTGAGAAATGAAAATTTGTTAACACTAAATTTCAGTGGGGTTTTTAAAATTCTAAATTATTAAATTCCTAATGGCACCATACAAACGTCATACACGAAAAAATCTCAACACTTTGCATAATGTAAGAGCACCAGAATGAAAAAACAAGTTTGTTTTCCTCGTTTTTTTTGTTTAAAAAATACATTCGACTAGGCAAGCATTAGTTGAGTTAAAATCTATTTTTTTGATACAAAATATGAAAAAAAAATTATAAATTTAATGTTATTTAAAATTCTGGCAATTTCAAATTTAAGGCAAATATGAATAAAATTGAGCAGAATTAGAATTTTTTTTAAATATTAAAATTAAAGTGTTGAACACATAAACTGCTTAAAGCAAATAAAAAATATTTTAAAATTTTAAAGGGAAAAATAATCCAATTTATAATTTCAACTTTTCCCACCCTTCAAAAATAACATTAAAGAATAGAAAAAAAATCAGCTTAAAGCATATTTAAAAAAAAAATGTCTTATTATTATTTAAATACTACAAAAAAAATTAACTCGCAAATACTGGTCGAACCAGATATTACTAAAAGTTGCAAGAAAATAATTTGAAAACTCGCAACTGAATATAATCACAGAGTCCAAATAGTATCGTACGGAATGTATCAAACTCAATTGTTATCTCATCTAAGGCAGATCACAATTTGTCATTATCAACACAAAAAAAACACCAGATTTATTGAATCTGGAAAAAAAATCAAATCAATTATATTCTAATTAATCCAAACAAAATTAAATTTACGACCAAGGCACAGTAATAATTTCCCATTCATTTTCACTAACCCTAGTTACTTTTGGCCCGATTTTGTGTTAAATTTAAAAATGCCAATTTAATGCATAGTAAAAAATTCGCATTTCGTATACGACCCCTTGAAAAATGAAAAACGGTTGAACCGAGACAAGTTTAATGTGACTGTTATTAAATTGAAAAATAAGGATTAGTTTGGCAATAAGCAAATTAAAATAAAGAAATGATTTTTGTTGCTAAATTTCAAACCGTGCACCGATTTTCAATATTTTTGGGCACTTGAATATACACCCAAATCCCCATTCATTCGCAATGTCATGAATGCAGTTGCTCGTTTTTAAAAATTCCATTAGAAAATTAAAATAATAAAGGTGAGACAGTTTTCCCCATTTGACATTCATTCACACACAAATGACTGATAAAACCATTATAAACACGAAACTCGATACAAATCATTGGTAGAGTCAGATGCTTTGAATTGATCATTTTTCCATTGATTAACAACAAATCCATTTTTTAAAACTTCACCGTTTTTCCTAACAATTAATTTCCCGTCGGTATTCGAATTGAAATTGACTGGATTCACATCTTTCGTCGATTCCTTAACCTCCCTCACACTCGGGTCCAGAGTATCGATGTCGATTGGTAGTGAAATACATGACCGGACTCGAGTTTCCACGACCAAATCACTCGCATCGACACTCGCACTCATCATGCGATCGTCGTGTAACGAAAATCGTGATGTTTTCATTTTAAAAGGCGTTTTAACCCTTTGAGTGATCTTCGCTCGACCGATCGCATGGTCGGTATTTTTAGATGCTTTTTGACCATCGGGTAATAAAGAAATTTTTTCGTTTTGACTTCCCTCGCTGGGTTTCCTGAGTTGCGACGTCATCCCCGGTTCCTTCGACCAAGGGCCTTTGAGTGGTAACGTCGTAGGCCGTTTTAATTTAGGCTCCGTTTTAGTATTTAATAAATCGGTTTCACTGTGGCAATTTGTGAGTCCGCTGTTGGAGCCTGACGACGATGCGCTCGAACGGTGTTTGATGATCGGCGCTTGACCGTTCTGCAAAGTGGTGGGCGCGAGGTGCGCGACCCCGACTTCGGCCGTGTGTCGTGGGATGAACCCGTTCTCGACGCTCTTGTAAATGCCGTTGGTGGGTCTGGTGATGGTTTGAGCGACGTCTCTGCTGTTCTGTTGGAGTAGACACACTTCGGTAGTGATCGAAGGGGTTATTCCGTTCTCGGGACGTACGAGTAAGTTCGATTTCGAGAGCGATTGCGCTCTCTGTTGTCGACTCCCGTCGTCTTTAGCCTCGTCTTTGTTCTGTTTCCGAGCGCGCTCCAGGAACGATTTGATGCCCCAATCCTTGCTTTTCTTCGGGTTGCTTTTGGGTTCCGTCGAGTTTCTTTTCTTATCGAATCGGCCTCCGAAAGGGCCTTTTTTCGGTTTTTGATCGTAATGTTGGCCGTTGCCCGGAACGTTCGGTTGTTTCGGACGTGTGGGAAGAGTCCCGTGAACCGCGTTTTGAACGTAGGGAATGGGGTTGCACGTGCGGGTCGATTGGTTGAGGACGTCGTTGGATATCAACGAATTACTTTCGACGTTTTCGGATGTTTGTAGCGCTTCGAATATGTTGTCGACGTCGACGTTGCTGGTGACGTTGTTGTTGTTATTGTTGTTGTTGTTGATGGTGGCCGAATTTTTGAATTTCGATCCTTTCTCCAGCAACGTGTTACCGCTGATCGAGACCTCATCCAACGGTTCCATGATCATGTTCCGTTCTAAACACGGGTTGCGACCTTGGTATGGTTGCAGGGGTATCGTCGCGGGTCTCGTGGTTTGTTGAGATTTGGCATTTTTATTCCCGGGATATTCGTTGACATTGGGCGAGATGGATATCAACGGTTCGCTAGGGGATGTGGTGACTATCGTTTCGGCCGTCGCTTCGGACGTGCTGCTTTCGGCGTTGTGTTGATAATTTGGTCGTGTTTGATTACGTGGTAAAGGATTGAGTAAATCGACGAGCAACACTGAATTTGGTATATTGGCAGTATCCTGATTCGATGTGATATTCGAACTGGGCATGATGAGTGCCGAATTGCGGTTTGAAGTCGAATTCACGGTCGGACTCACACCGGTCACGACCATATTCACTAAAAATTATAAAAATAAATAAAATATTCTTTCAATTTTAAAATTCATTTACTTCTGTGCCGTTCCCATAGTATAGGCAATTCCTGCAGCCGTTCATCAACACACAACGACGTAAGTCTCGCATCTGCATCTTGATCCCAGCAATCTTCTATCGTCTCCTTTAATAACCTCACAGCCTAAGAAAATTTTTTTTTTTTAAATTTTAAATATAACTCAAGCTAAATAAAGACACGTACTTGATTCGTATCTTTCCAAAGATCGGAGAAAAGAGGTCGAGCTTTATTTTTCGATATTAAAACCTGCATTTGTTCGAACGATGGATGAAGACCAATTTCAGCTTCAAATGGGAGTTTATAGTCCGGTACATCTAATCCTATAATTTCAAACATTTTATTATTCAACATTTAAATAGAACAATCATAAATCATACCTTGAAAGAGATCTTCACATCTGCTCATAATTTCCCACAAAACCAATCCAAGAGCATAAACATCTATTTGTTTTAAAGACGTTTCACAATCGCGTAAATTCACAGCTCCTTCCAACACTTCAGGTGCCATGTACCGTAACGTCCCGACCTATTAAAAAAATAATTACTCAACGTAACTATAAACAAGTTGGCAATGCATACATCAGTTAAACTGGTCGTTTCAGCGTATTGTTCTTCACCGTTTTGACCGTAATATTTGGAACCGCTCAATTTCATTGCAAATCCCATATCACAGATGAAACACGATAAATCTTCGCGTACTAAAACATTTCGACTGTTTAAATCCCGATGAGATATGCATGGCTTAACTTTATCTAAAAATTCAAACGGTTAAAAATAAATAATTAACGTTAATTCGATAATCCAAACCTCCTTTCCTAATATCATCGTGAAGATGCGCTAATCCTTTGGCCACGCTTTGATTCATCTTACACAGGGTGCTCCAATCGATTATGTGATTCATTAAATAATCTTGAAGGCATCCGTAAGGTGCGTACGTCATAACTATAACGTACTCCGGTCTTCCCTCGGTGTTAACCCTTTCCTCGGACCCGAGGAACTTGGGTAGAGACGAGTGATCGAAATAGGGTAATGTATAAATATCTTTTTCGTTTAAATAATATTGTCTGTGTTGCGATGGGAATACTTTAGCGGCCACGTATTTATCGTTGAGTTTCGCTTTCCAAACGAACCCGTAACGACCACGACCGATAATTTCTTGTAGTTTTAATGTTGTTAAATCGTATGTGGGTGTAGTGGGCGGCTGCATGTTGCTTTCCAAGACGTGTAACGAATCCGGACTCGGTTTACGAAATCCAGACCACACTCGGTATCCAGCAACAAAGGTCAGGATAAACACGATAGAACATATCACGCTGATGACGACCGTTTCCGTCCTGTTTACTACTGGTTCCTTATTATAGGGATAAGCTAAAAATAGAAAATTTTCGATAATTATTAAATACGAAAAAGTAAAGTTTATTTTATTTAATTATTAAACTTTTAATAATTGTAATTTTAAATTTCCGTCGGGGAAGTTCAAAAGAGGTTTTAAACTAAGAATAGATTTCAGGAACTGAGTAATTGAATGTTTTCGTGGAATATCAATTTGCCTATTAAAGGTTTGGTGCTATTACAATATCCATAACTACAGGCAATAAAGAGAACAATAGAGCATTAAACGATTGGAATGAACGTAGTCGAAAACATCAAAAAATAAATTCCATTTTTGGTTAAAAAAACATTTTTTTGATTTAAATCATAAAATTTCACCAAATTTAGAACTTTTTTTTTTTTAGATTTGAATATAAAGATTTCTTTTGAGTTAAAAAACACATAAATTATTTTTTTTTTGCATAATTTCTAAATAATTGAATCGGTTGTTTTACCATCTGGAGGTGGAGCTACGGTCATATCATCCAAATTAGGCACGTAATTGTCAGACACATTGACATTGCACAACATCCCAGAACAGCAACAAAATTTCGTATTATTCATGGCTTTTGGAGGTTTCTTATTCGCAACGCAATCGGATGAACCACAATCGTATTTGTCCGAACTCTCCCAACAACCTTAAAAAAAAATTTTAAAAATTAATTTAAAAAAATAAATATAAATAATTTAATATCACCTTGAGCTAACATCGAAATCTGCGATTTATTCTGCGGATCCTCTTGCCACAAAGCGTAACAAAAATACGTACTTCGCGGACATAAAACCGTTTTGTTATCGGATAAAATCTCTCCATCACCACCAACATCGCTTTCCTTTCCATTTTCATCGACATTAATACTGGGCATTTCTTTGACAGGTTCTCGATACATATACGAACATGTTAATTCAGAAGTCGATGCAAAACTAAAACCTAAAAATAAAAAATTTTAAATGAATAATTCAACTTAAACAAACAAAAAATTCAAATACCAATTTGCAATTAAAATCAACTTATTGAATTGCATTGAATTGAAATGCATTTAAAAATTAACCGAAAATAAAATGCGTCATAAGAGGTTAAAGTGCAAAAAAAAAAATTTTTTTTTTCTTTAAATTTAGTTTGAAGATTGAAGATAAGTAGCATGTGCAAGCAACAAGAAGCTCATTATCCCCAGCTAAGATCAGAAGTGGGTGGAAAAAGCAATGCAATTGGCGGATCCATAACCAACATCAGGATGCAGTCATGTAGGAGACAAATGTTTTTTAACATTTAAAAACAAAAAAAAAAATAAACAAACAAAATAACGAGAAAAATATCTTAATCACGCTATAATAATGTCTCCATATTAGTCCACGAGTTGCCCATACTCAATTTACATTGTAAAAAATATGAGCCTCGAACTCATGTATTAAAAAAGACATAAAAATTCACTATTTTTAGTTTCTCGTTCATTATCGATGTTAATTGCAAAAAAAAAAAACCTTTTTCAAAGGGGTTTTTATAATGGCGAGTTTATTTCTGGTTTTATTAATGGTCACATTTTTTCATTGTATACAAACAGAAAATAGAAAATTTATCGTCTCTAAAAATTGCAAAATAAAAAAAAAAGTGTGATGGGTTAGGGAATAGCTGGCACGTGATACCTTATCAAAGGTTACAAGTGCTTCGAAAAGAATTTTGTATTAGAAAAATCTTTTCAATGTTTTCTCAGGCTATCAAAACTGAAGGATGTGACACTTTGTTAATATTCCCGGCAACGAGGAAATGAATCATACTAAAACCCCTATACAATGATTAAAATCCCTTCCTTTTATTTTATAAATTTTTTTAAAATTTTCTTTTCAGTGTTGGGGTTAAAAACCTTTGCGAGACATATTTTTATTTAAATTAACTTTAAAAAACAAATCTTTTTAAATTAAAATTTTTTTAAAAAAAGTGACAGACTTTATCAGTCATCACTGAGTAAAAGTGGTCTGTTATCAACAGTCTTTTCCCCCATATTTTCTCTAAGTAATGAATGCTTTGCATAGAAAATGGCTTTATACAAGACAGATGCAAATCAATTAGCAAATATTTTGATTTTTCAATCTAAAATTAATTTTTTTTTAATTAAATAAATAAAATATTCACATTTAATTTTTAAAAAAAATTGTTTCTACATTTAGTGATTTTCTATTTATAAACTGTCTTTTCTTAACAATTTTCCAATGTCTACATTCCTGGTCGTTTCTCGTTTCAAACCGACGGTTTCATTTAATTACGTAACAGTTAATCCCATTCAATTAAAGTAATTAAAAAGAAGATTTTTTTTAAAGAGTGGAAAATCCTTGAAACAAAACCATGTTATTTTAAGCTTCGTACACATTTATTCTCGTATCCATCATCGCCTATTCAAACTCAGCATTTTTCGACTCTAAAAATAGAATTTTTTAATTGAAAAATTCTAACCTATTTTGATTTTATTTATAAAAATAAAATAGAAATCTTTAATTATATCTTTTTTGGTTAGCTTTTAAGACCCGACTTGGTCTGTCAAGACCCAGACACTCGTTGATCAATGCGGCCAAAGGGGTTCCTTTGTGATGCAGCTGTGTATTGTAACATCGCGAACGGGTGCAAAATCAACCCGTCGTCTGGACATGGGTCTCGACCATCTGCCATTTATAATATCATTCACAAAAATTTTATATTAAAAATTTAATTTTTTAAAATTTATCTTAAAACATGAAATTTGCGATGTTTACACAAAAAAATGATGTTGATCTTGTAATTAATAAGTGTCATCAATAGTCGCCACTGTGTAAAAAAATGGTAGCTTAAATTTCCGGGATAAAAATTTAATTTTTAATTAAAAACTAGAAATTTAATTATTTTTTTTGTGCGAAGTAAAAAATTATATTTAAGTTTCCGGTATTCTTTTGTATATACCACAAACGACGACAATTTTATTATAAACTTTGATATTTTGATAAAATAATTTTTTTTTAATTATAAAATTCATGATTAATAAACCTTAAAACCTATTTTCCCCATTAATCAGACATTAACCAGACAAAATGGACTTACACCTTTATATATTCCATGACCTAAGCAAAGTTCGTTTCCAAGTGTATTTTTTTTCCTATAACCATAAATTTTCTTCCCTTATTAATAATTGAAAACCACATTCAAAATATACATCAAAACCATATCATTTCAAATTTTTAAAAATAAATTATTAAATTCCGCCTTTTTATGTGTAAATAATAAATCAACATTTTGATATTCACTCAGACACAAAAACATAGGAAAAAAATGGCAAAATAATAATAAAACAAAAAAGATACGAATCCAAAGCCTAGAACAATCCATAATTGTACGTGGACAAATAGTAATTTCATGCTTGAATAAAATTTTATCCTAAACAAGTTAACCTTTACATTACCTTGACCTAAAAGCTAGACTTTTAATATTTACTACTTTAATCTTTTTTTTTCACATAACACTTGAAACAATATATCTATTAACATAATTAATAATAAAAAAAAAATTTTAATTTAAAAATTTAAAACCTCAAAAATTATTAATAAAATAAAATTTCGAAATCATTTATTCTGTAATATAAATTCGGAGCTTAAAAGTGATCAATTTTCCAGAATTTAATAACCATTGGCAACATACTCTTTAAAACATCACCGCAAATGCATTCTGGAGATAATGACACGCTTTAAACGATACCAAGTAAAGGTGAAGTGTACGAATATCGATTAACTCGGGGTATATCCCATATAAAAATGCAAAAATTTTAAATTCAATTCGATTCTTACCTACTACAACCACCACGAAAACAACCACTATTTTCATATTACTTCTCATCATTTTTCTAACAGTTGAATTCCACATTTTCATCCATCCGTGATATTTAAAACGTGTAAAAGGTTCGCAAACCGTAGACAGACATGAACCAGACGGGCCCGAAGGAAATATGGCGACCGATGCCGAAACGAATTAATGTTCACTCAATGTTCTAATTGATTCGACTGGTCGTGAAATAGTCCTCATCATCTCCTTTTTTAAAAAACTGCTATAAGATCAGTGCTGACACGCCATTTTCTCACTTTCCTCCGCAGTTAAGGAGGACCGGGCGTATCGACGAAGCTCCGTGTCGTCGTTCGCTGCTGGGATCGAGGGCGGGCTCAGTCGAGTTCACTGCAATGCGAGGGAAGAAATTAAAATTAATAATTTTTTTAGGAAAAAATATAATTACAAAATTGGAAAAATTGCTACGACCAAAGTATCGAAGCACCGAACTCACTTTGTAGCAGTAATCAGACGGTTTTGTGTGTGTCTGGATTTACGGCGCATGAACGGGGTTGGCGCGACTGTCACGTGATTGTCTAGGTATTGAAAGGTTGAAACCTTGGGAAACCAGTCATGGAAAGGGTTTGTCCTTTTTTATCCCCCTTCTTTTACTTTTTTTTTTATACTAAACTTTTTTCCCCTTTTTTTGTATGGGCTTTTAGTGTTCGGTTTAGGTCCCGCACCCTTTTAATTCCCCCTTTTTTAAGGGCTCTCCTTTACTTTTTATGCATTCGAGAATTTGAATAGAAAAAAACTCGTGCTGTTATTATATAAGTTTTTAAAGGACTTTTTTTAATATTTATTCTTTTTTAGAATATCTTTCAATGGTTTGTGAATACTGCGAGATTATATTTTTTTTTCACGAAGGGAATTTATAAGTTGAAATTCATAAGTAGGATTTTTGAAATGAATTTTCTATTGATTTTTCTACTTTGCTAACAATTTCCATAGTCTGTTATTAAATTTCTAAAAATAATCAATAGGAAGATTTTCTTTGCGGTTTGTAGCTGGGATTTTATTGTATTTCGGTTTATAAATTTTATATTCAATGAATTGATAATTTAATGTGAATATTTAGACGAGTTTTTTTTTATTATCAAATGCATTTAAAATGTTAGATAATAATTGCAAGTTTGAGTCTCGCTCTGGTGTCAGTTATATAAAATATTAAATTTTGATCTCTCATATTGCCGTAAGGTTGCGCTGGTTTGGCAGTAATCAAATCATGACATCGAATTAAGTGTGGAAATAATTTCAAATTTGACAGATTATCAATGCAAATTAGATAAATTAAAAACATATTCAACTTTAAATTTATTTAAATTATTTATTTTAGTCAATCATTCACTTTAATTAAAATTTAATATTCAAATACTCAAAATCCTTAAAAAAAATTAAATTCAAACTTTTATTTAATAACTAAAATAATTCTTTTAAAAAATAAAAAAAAATAATAAAAATTTAAAAAATAGAAAAAGAAAATTCAGTTTCAGACCTTCTGAAAGATATTGATAACCTTCATACGATGATTGATCCTGCAATAAAATAGAAAATAGAAATAAATCAGTTTCTCAACACATCATAATAGAAAAAAATATTTCGAATGACCTTTAAAACTAAATAAATAATTTTTTTAACCCTTAAAAAAACTAGGTTAAAATAATTTTAATTCGACATTAATTTTTTTTAAAATATTTTAATAATTTCCAGCTGAAAACTGGTCCAGTAAAGCTTAATCTATTTTTAATTGTCACTATTGGCACAGTTTCGTTCGATTTCTGATAATTTCACCAAATTATGTGGACCGTCAAAGATTACAAATCGTTTATTCATAATTAAATTTAAAATTCAAGCGAGTGTAGGTTACCTGCAATGTAAGCGGTTGACAATACTGCAAATGACCCGGCGCAAATTGCATGGCCGAGCAGTTGTGCGATTTCCGGTAATTTCGTTGGACATATGTAAGCTATGGCTCCAACATAAGCCCCTGTCATAACAACTCCCGTAAAGCTTCCACACAAGTATATTGCGATGATGTAAGCGCGAGTCTAGTAATTAAAAATTTTATTAAGATTTTGGCTTTAAGTGATCGTTTGTGCTCATTTCATTTAATCAGAGACCGTTGAGGATCTTTTGACCAGTCAGGGACGCTCGTTGATTTTTTTGACCAATCAGAGACCTTTATTAATTTCTGCTGTCTATCATTGGCTATTTGTTGTCGATAAAGTGTTCTGATTGGTTGAAACTAATTAGTCTTAAAGATATGCAATGTTAAGTCATTATACATTGTTATACCATATCAACATTCGGAAACAATTTGTATTTGAGTCCCATATTTAAGATCTTTCTGTTTAACAATAAATTTGGGTGTTTGCTATTGGACAATCAACAAGTCTAAAGTGTGTTTCACATGAAAAATCGCTGCAAATTCGCCTACTTTGCGAATTTTGAGCGATTTTATTTTCGCATAAAAATGTCGCGATTTTATTTCACACAAGCAATGCGATTTGCGTCTTGCGATGGGATTGACGTTTTTTTGCATCATGCCAAGCACTGATCTGTCATTGGTTGTGGTAGCAAATTCGCGCGATTGTGCGAAAAAAATTCTAAATGTTTTGTCGCGTGATTCTGCACCCAAACTGCACAACAATTGCTTCACGACGCGATTCTCATGTGAAGCAGTGAGCTCGCGCTGTGACATAAAAAAGCATAAAAATCGCGTCGCAAGATGCTCATGTGAAACAAGCTTAAAGATCATTTGCCTGTTCATCACTAGCACAATTGACTGACCACAATTTATTGCTGTCACTTGCAATGTATGTGTGACCTAACGTGGCCTGTTGCAGATTGCTTGTGTCAACTTCATTACAGTACGTGCAAAAACGAGTTTGTAGACTTCAGTGCAAAATTCGCTTTCGAGCATGCTCCAGTTTGCACAGAAATATTTAAAGGTGTAGAAAATAGATTCAAGGCCTGGTAATGAAATTTTTCTAGTCCCTCCAGCAAAGATAGAGCGGTTAAAAATCTTTACGAGAGCTTTACATTGACATGCAAAAAAAAAAAACAAATATGCCTGACTCGTATACAAATGAAATACGGACTAGAAAAAAAAAATGATACAACCAAGAAAGAAAATACATGCAATGTAATCGGCCTCAAGCCCCCTTCTAGACAGCTGGATCCCAGCAATTCATATCGAGCTCACCCCTACCCTTCTGTCTGCCCCGTTTATAGAATCGCTTGCTAGGTTTCCCCACTAATTACCGATGATTTAAAGTTGACTTTATTTTTACTGCCACGACTAAATACCGTCGTCAAGAGGGGCAAGGCCCCCTCCCCTGTTAAATTTGCACTCTCGAAATCTGTAACGTGCAAAGATAATCATCCAAACACGGGACCAACAACATAAAATCCCTTCCAAAAGCCTGCCACTCTCGTTCGTTCCTTATCTTTCCGGCCCAGAAGCAAGCGCGTTGACCACCGGGCCAAAAAGAGAAAATCGAACTGAAAATTTTTGAGAATTCGTCTGCAGTTTAATACAATACGAGTATAATACTATTATATGTAATGGTCTCACTATTCTCGAAAATGATAAGCATACAAAGATAACCTTTATACTAACCGACAGATCCTTCTTTATCTTTGACAGACAAGAAAGAGCGTAGTCAGAGCCCCATAATCTTCCAGAAGACGCACAAAGTGCTATGGTTTTACTTTCCTCGAAATTAGTTCCAGCCAAATAAGTAATGGGAATAAATGGTAAAGACACGATCCACTTGAAAATCAATAATAGCAAAACAAATGTCGTATTACACATTAATAAATTAAATACTTGCAGTGTTAGGAAATTCCAATCCAATAATAGGAATGGCCAATGAATAAAATCGTTAATAACAGTTAACATTGCCCAAAAACCTAAAATGTTACCACAAAAAACACAAACGAAATTAACGGCATAAATAGCGCCTTTGACTGCCGATGTGAGAAGATTCATCGCGATTATGTTGCTCAGTGATGTGCTATATAGAATATTAATAACATAATTAGATCTAAGCTTGTTTAATTAAATTATTACTCCGAATAAAGACTTATATCTGAATATTTGCTGACGGTGATTGAAACTTCTGGATAAAAAAGCTTCGAAAATAAAATGGTTCCCGGCAATGTTAGAAAATTGGCGAAAATGAAATGATTTACATCGATCTAAAGGAAAGTAAACAAAAAGGGAAAATTAATAACAACCTACGAGTTAATTTAAGAAGTATTACTTTTTTATTTATATTAAAGTAACGGCCGAGTAAAAGTGAAACGCGCGGGTGATTTCGACTCTCATACATTATCCGGAATGGCACAGAAACAAACGGTTTGAAACGAGGAAATAAAAGGAAAAAACGTCGTAAATTTTGTTTTTCAAAATAGCCCCTACACAATTTACAGTGACTAATGAATTTAAGCCAATGCAATGGCTTTAAAAAAATGCACTCGTTCTCGTCATGATTTACGACAACAGCGCCGTCTGTATCGGTGTTCGTAAATCAATGGGTGTCAGTTGATGAAAGAAATGAGGGCGGAATAATGATAAACGATGTTGAGAAATTCCGAAAATATTTATATCTTTAATTAGGTTCGTTTAAGATAGTTTGTTATCACTTTAATTGATTATAATCCAAATTAAATTTTGAGAGAACAAAAATGTCAACGGCTGACGCGCGGGTATCAACTTTATCCTTTTTATATTGGATTTAAGAGTATATGAAGTTGGTGTCATTTATGTCTTACAGTATTGACATTTAATGTTTGTTGTCATGTGGCTACTTATTGATCCCTAAGACATTAGTTCGAGTATATTGAACAATTTTTTAATTTACTTTTAAACAACCTTATCCAAACTCAAACTGAAATTTAATCTTATCTTTGTTTGTGATTTTTCAAATTTACGTGTTTAATGTTATCTGTTAATTACAAATAACATAGAATTTTCATATCTGAGGTTTCATATCTAAAATATTAATTAGAAAATGTTACCCTCATTGTTGGGTCTACCTAAATTTGTGTGTCAAAAAATAGGAGCAATGCATAGCCATATGTGGAAGAGATTTGCATGAATATATATAGCTGGGATCCCAATGAATACAGATGATGCAAAGCTATGCAAGAAAGGTCATTTGTATTGTAAATGTGTCTTGGTGACAGAGGCAATGGCATTGTTCTTCAAGAGTTCAGACCAATCACAGCAAACTGTACTTGGGGCAGTGTTTTTTTCTGCTAAGGTTAATAATATAAAGTATTCAGTTTGTGATTATGCCTTAAAGTACTAGGAAATACCATAAAATGAATTTATTAAATAAGATTTGCTGTTGGAATAAATTTTTCCATGCTATTGCTTAAGATCTTTTGTTGTTAACAAAATTCTTATAAGAATTTACAACCGCCGGCACTTGTCATAGTTTCGGGCAAGTAAATTCGTGGTTGAAATTACCCTGACAATATAACAGGCTCTTGTGGCATTTCTGCCGAAAACAATCAATGATCACATAACTGTGGATCATGTTGGAATTTAGCCAATGGCAATGCCTCTTTTGGTTTTTGAATTGATTTTAACAAATGTAGTGAATATCATTTAAGTTGTTTAACGATCAGTGTTTATTTAGTGAAAAATCAATTTGTAGTAGCAGCAGGCTTTCTTCTGGCCATTTTTCCCCCTACCACTCCCCCCTACATATCAGTTTCATTTTTTTAATTTGTATTTTGTGTAGGGCATAGCAATATTTTATTCACTGCCTCGCAATAACAGCGGTCTCCATTTAAGGGCAGCCAACGGCAGAAATTGTCCAATTTCCGTAGCCGGCCGCCTTTAAATTTCGGTCAACCGTATAAATGTAGACATTGTCCTATGGGCAACCTGCACCTGAGCAAAACAACATTGTAATGACTGATTTATATCACAATTACATGAAAATTGTACCCAAGTATTCAAAGTTTCTTATTCAAACGGTAATGATATACACACTTTTTTTTAGAAAAATAGGTATAAAGGTATATAAATAGACACAACTTCGACCCACTTGAGAATATATTGCTACCTATTAAGGTGAAAAATGTTGCTATTTGTGTACCCCTATACCTATTTTTCTAAGAGTATTCCATTCACATTATTAAAAAAGAATTCGTTGCCAATAACGTGTGTAATTGTGACGAAAAAATGCTTTTAACCTTTAGATAATGGTTTTGTCTTGTTTTAGCGCCCTCTTTTGTTTATTGTTTG
>JAQFZU010000624.1:0-22069 GCA_034696185.1 Henia vesuviana | reverse complement strand
CCCTGTGAGTCGATGTATTATTTTCCGATGGGACTTTGTTGAGCATGAAGGCCAATCCTTTATCAGCAATCGGGTAGTGTAAGGCAACTACTGCCCTGGACAGTGAAAGACGCGTTACTTTAGGTGTCGATGATTACTGTTCCCAGGTATAAGAGGCTGCTACTTTTGTATTCTCAGTTAACCCAGGTTATTTCATGCAATCGCATGAACTTGATTCGAGTTAAAGAGCGAAAGAGATTTCTATCGCTCACGAGGAAATGTTTGACTACAAACCGGAAATTGGTTCGATGCACCGCGTAAATCGTACGAATGATGTCTCGAGATGGCTAGAATAATGCAATCGCATTATCTTGCATCTCTCGCATCATTCAGATGCCTAATAATGTATTCCATGACCGACCACGTGTTCTCTTGTGTCCCTGATGCGTAAAGCCGCGTGTTTGTAGATAAGTAGTTTTAGCCATTCGGCCTGTAGTTGTGAGTTTAATGTTAAAAGTCGCTTACTTTAATTTCGCGCCTGTTTAGTGTTAGTATTTTTGTTTGCTGTAGTTTGTTTAGTTAGGTTAGTTTAGTTTAGTGTTGTGCTAGATTGTAGCAAGGAGTTTTGCATAACTCCATATCCTGTTTCTCACTCTATTTAGTGATGGTGATATGAACCTGTTTTTATGTGATTAACTTGTAAATTTTGATTGTTTAATTGGTCTAATAAAATCCTGTCATGATTTGAGAAAAGATAAAATTCGAAATCAGATCCTTTCTTGTAAATGATTTTTACCAGGTTTAACTAAAAACTGGACTTGAAGAAAAATCACCGTCACAACAGAACTGTTGAATCGAATCGCCAAATTTTTTAACCATTTTCCTTTATTTGAAATGCTGGAGTCATCTCTGGATAACTTCTGGTAAATTCGATATGATATTGCATGGGAATAAACTTAGCCATATTTTCAATATTAAACTAAACAACTAATTTATTAACAAGTGCTAAAACATCATGGCATCCCATAGCTGATGTGTTAATAAAGTACGCAACAACAATGTCGCAATACAGTGATGTCATCTTGAACATCTGCCATGGGCTGCTCAATACAATGATAATTGAATTTGCATTAATAGTAATAAAACTTGAATAGAATCATATATTAATAACTTGAGAATTGTATAACAAAATAATTTAACACAACATTTGAAACAATTACAATTCAATTATTAATAATAAACTTTTTAATCGACAATGGCATTTTCCCTGGAGGGAAGTATGTTTACCGACATATTCATGTACAAATTGGTAACTATTTGCACACGCAAATTCGAATAAAACAAATTAATATAATTAATACCATTAAAGTCAATTAAACACAATATGCAAATTAGTATTCTAATTTGTCCCGAACTTTACATTACCAATAATGTCCACCAGGTGGTGTTGACACAATTGTGGCCACCAATTGTGTCTAAACCATCCTTTACGAAAAACCATTGTGAAATGTCACATTTAACTTAAATCTTTAAACTATTGGACATGAATAAATAATCAGCTAATTTGCATGTCGCGTTCTTGATATTCCCAACTTGTAGTACTCAATGTGCACTATCATCACATGATAATAAAACATAATATTTACTGCGGAATTCGTAGCATTCTCACGAAAAGCGTTATGCTACCATACTAATTTACCATTTGTTAACATTAAAGGTATGTTGAATACAAACAAATAAATTCCAAACATTGTGTCGATTGAATATAATTAATATAATAATTATTTAGACTATATAAGTCAGAAAATCGAGTGTAATAAAATATAACAAAATATTTATAAAAACCAATTAAATATGAAAATACAAAATATGAATAACACAAATAAAGCACGCTCTTAAAAAATACAATAAGCGATGGAGCAACACTCTTCAATCTCCCTTGTTTTGGTAGATCTATTTATTCGGCATATTAATTTGGCAAACCAAATACGGTGTGAGAGCAGTTATCCTTCCTGTCATTAATTTCTTAGTCAGCAAATCTGCTAAGTTGCTCTTGGTTGGCACATATTTGATTGCAAATAATTTGTTGTTAAATTTCTCTCTCAACGCGAATAATTTAATAGAGAACACATGGCATCAATCGACAACGTAATGTCATGAGAGTAGACAGTACGTCACATCCACATGTTTAATGTTTTTTTTGTGTTGAAAATAGATTTTTTCTTTTGTCATCTTCCTTCAACCTTAGAACGGGAATTGGGCAGCCAATGGCAATCAAGTGTCGTGAACAACGTCACATTTTTTTTGATTTTTCTCTTTGGGGTTAATAAACATCAAGTGACAACCAAGTCACATCTTTTTCTACTTTTGTTTTCTTTCCACTACCGATGTTATATTTTGGTCACCGCAAGTGCCCAACGACAGGAAAAGATCACCAGCATCACCTCAAAAAAAGAGACGTTCTCGCATCGACCCGGAGAGGCAAAATCCAATCCTAAAAACCTACAACACCTAAAACCTTGTCACCTAACTCCCCTTTATTTTGTTTGCCTCTAATCGACAAGTATTAAATTTTGCAGAACCTCCGCCAATCACCTCCACAGCCTCCATCCCACACCCACATCACTGACGCGGCAAACTTCCACCACAGATACGGCAGGCATTTCACCACACATCAGAGAAACAAATATGGTGTTACTTCATCAAAGCCACTCAACTGCAATGAGGCACCAACAAGACCCTCATTGCTTGCTTTCCAATAGAGCTTCACACGGCATTGGAAGAGGTCATTTCAGTCGAATTGGACCCACCGGTGCTATTCTTCCACCCTCTTCTGACATCGACGTACGATGGCACCGCTCCTGAGAAGCAGTGATACGAGTGGCAGGACAACCCTCAGAACCGACACCGACTTCACTGTGACAAGCAATGCCGATTTCACCGTGAAACCCATCGAGTCATCCCAGACGTGGCTTCAATGTCTCACCGGAGCAGTTTGAACAGCTCTTCAACTCACAACATCCGATATACATCCCTCAACTGTGACTGGAGTCGATTCCAAGCCAGTGAGCTGCTCATATGTTGGCATTACATCAAATAATGCCAGTTTATTGCCGCGGGGGATGTGCTCACACGCAAGCCAAATGGGCATGGATCCCACCGCCCAGACAAATGGTCTCCACGACGTCTCAGCGAGAAAGATCTTGCACAGCACACAGCCGAGCATCCTCAACTGCCAGCCACGACAACCAACGCAATCGACAACTGTCACAACTCTGGTCAACCGCATGTGCCCGACCGAGTCAGGTATTTTATAGTGCAAACCTGAATCTCCCACGTACCAGCAACTAAGACGATACAATATTACAACGAATCACTGTAGCTAAAATTAATTATTCAATTATACCTAAATGTGTCAAATTATATTACATTGTTTGTAATCAAGTCTAAAGTGTCTGTAATGTATTTGTTTTGAATTGTTTTTAGTAGTTTTGTTCACAGTGTGTTTTGTATCAAGTCAATGTTTGTTTTGATCGATTATATTAACTTATCAATTGTTTATGTCAGTTTACATATTCAGCTTAATGTACTATGCTATAATAACTTGTATTGTAAGTTTTGTGTGTCTAGTTTATGTTTAACAAGTGTTATTACTGTCCGAGCTGATACCCACAAAATCGCTTTATGTTAAAGATTGGGTTTGCACTCTTAAGTTCATAAATAATAAATGGTAAACTATTGTAGCTAGTTAGAGGCTAGTGAGTAATGTCATTACCCCTACCCATAATTCCCCCAGGTGCTATATAAGAGTAGCAAATATGTGCATGTGCACTTGGCAATCTAAACCCTAAGCAATCCATGTCAATCGTAATGTTAAGTTTTAAATAAATAGTTATATTAAAATCCAAGTCAAAAGACAGTTTATTTTACTTAAAAACAATACCAATGAGCCAAAAGAAACGACTGATAATCTAAGAAAATTCGCATGAGCTAATCTGAATTGATACGAGCGTATCAATCTGCCAACACGTGAAATCCAAAATTCGTACCCATGTTCAACAAAAGAAATCCAGGTTAAAGAAATGGAATCCAGTGCGATCGATTTAGAGATAATTCCCAACAATCACTGCCACTGTCGCCGTCACCGTCCCTGTCAATCCAATGCAAGCTGGAACTACTACATGTGAAGTTTGAATGTACCGCTCAGGGCCGTCACCCATGGCCAGAAACTCCAAAGATCACCCCGACCCCGCCAACAGCGTCTTGAATTTTGCCGATCAAGCCACCGATGACGTTTCCGATGAAACCACCGCCGCTTTTTCTACACCCAAAAGCGACTTTAGACTTGTGTGACATCACGCAATGCCGTCATCAAAGGCGCTACAATGTCGACAGGAGACAGCAGCAACCATAATTAATTAGCCGGAACAGTGATCCGTCCTTGGAAGAAACCGCCACCAGATGGCATCAAGCCGTCAGCCAACCAGATCTTGCGCCGGACTCCCTGATTCATCCCCATGAATATTTGGAAGAAAAACGACAATGGCCTCTTCAGTGGACCCAAGTCGTATGTCCGGCTCGCACTCTACTTACAAGGGAACTACACCAATAAGGGATTAATAAATTTTTTAATAATTTTTGAATAAATAATTTTCTTGTATTTTTTCATAATGCTACCAACAATGTAATATTGAAAGCAAAACTTGGGACTTTTTGCAACCTATTTGCAATATGAAATGTGTAATATAGCTGTGTAGGAATACATAACTGTTTGGTTGCTAAGTGATCTAAAGTTTAAGAATATTTTATAAGATCCAAGAATCTGGATTTTAGAATCAATCATGATGTCACAAGTTCGAATTTATATCATTTCGCCAAAGAAAAAAAAAATTTTTAATATACGGGATTCAAGTCTAGCTATTTTCATTACAGCACCCAAACCTTACACAGTAGCTACCAACTATACTGCAATCTAAGTGAAAAAAGAATAATTAATTTTTTTAAACACGTGTTTAAAATGATATAAATTCGGACTTGTGACATCATGATTGATTCTAAAATCCAGATAATTGGATCTTATAAAATATTTTCAAACTTTAGATCACTTAGCAACCAAACAGTTATGTATTCCTACACAGCCAAATTACACATTCCATATTGCAAATAGGTTGCAAAAAGTCCCAAGTTTGGCTTTCAATATTACATCTTTAATGGCATTGTGAAAAAATAACAGAAAGGAACATTGTTCTGAGGTAACTGATTTATTTTATTAAAATTTTTTAGGGATTTATTATTCCCTTATTGGTTATTCCCTTGTTAGAAGTGTGCAGAACTACCAATGGCATCAACTCTCCCGTGCCACTGAGCACTCGCGACAAATTTGTCGCAAATTCTGGTAAGATGAACATTGAAGGAATTCTCACCGACACGAGAGGTGCAACAGATTAGAGAAAGTGTTCAGATGATTCGACCAGGCAGGAAACACACAGGATTATAAAAAAACAGCTTTATCCAATTAGCATGACAACTCAAGGTCGAGTCAACAGCTGTCAGAGTAACAATAAGGATGATAACAATACTATCATCACAATAGCCCACAAAACAATTAAACCCAACACCAAACCATCAACAGATGGCCACAAACGCACTAAGAACTAATAAACCAAACACACAACCGCTTAGACAGACAAAACAACTCGACACGTTCCCTGCCCTGTCCAAGCCCATTACGACTTTATTCCAAAACCAGAAAAAACTATAATAATACAATTCAATACAATTAATAAACGAAACGCAAATAAGAACTGAGCTTGACCGGTAGAAGTGGCTTCGTAACCATATCCGCAATCTTCCTCTCAGACTGCACTTAAACCAACACAAATTCACCTCTATGCAGTAAACCTCGAACATAATAGTATCGCACGTCCATATGTTTAGTCAGACTATTTAAAATATCATTCCGAGCAAACAACATAGCCACTTGATTATCAGCAAATAAAACCAAAACAAGTTTCTCGAAACCCAGTCCACAACTGCAAATGACACTCTTGATAAGAGAAAACGCACGAACAATGTGGTGATGTGACAAAACCAATCTTCACTAGCAGCTTTGCTAGAGGAACTTGCCAGCTACGACAGGCTTGCTTCAATCCATAAAACAACTTGTCCAATCATAGAACACCATCCTGAGAATCAAAAGTCTTGCCATAACCCAACGGAAGTTCCATGAAAATCAGCTTATTGATATCACCATATCAATAGGCTCATTTTACGTGAAATGCTCGTGAACCCATTCCCAGATGGTCACGAGCAGGACGAAGAATAACTTAATCAAATCGAAATCAACAACTGGAGAAAATGTTTTGTCGAAATCATAGCCGAGAATCTGCTTATGGCCGTGCGCGACAAGACAAGCCTTAAACCGCTTAACCGTTCCATCCTCATGGGTTTTCAAAGCAAACACCCACTTATTTGTTACAACCTTGATCCCCATCACTTGAGGCACTGGAGTCTAAACATTACGTGATTTGATACTATTTAATTCATCTAATATCGCCAGTTTCCATCCATCCTCATTCTCAGAATTCATTGCTTTTTGATATGTTGAAGGAATGGTGTGAAAACATGCCAAGTCTGCCTCTTCAAATTCCGGCGATTTCGGCAATGGTGGAAGAGTCCCAGGAACCAAACACCTGTATCTCAAACTTGGCAAGAAATCAAAATCTTGAGGACAACAAGTAATATTGTGATGACAACACGTCTCCACCACGTCGTTTAAACTTTTATTTCTAACCGTTTCGTTTCCATGGAAATAGTAAATGTCAGTGCAACTTCCGGTCTGTCATGGCACTTCTTCCCCTCTCCAGACCACAGTTTCTTGAGGAATATGATGAGGAACTACTGGTAAAACTTCTTCACCAATATCTGAAGACACTAAAATCGTCATTATTTACTATGCAGCGAGTCATCTCGGTCTCATTGAAAGACACATGTTTTAGCTCCAAAATTTTATTATTTGCACAATCCAGAATCAGATATCCAGTAGTATTGAGAGCATATCCACCATAATATTTAACTGTTCTTTAGGATCTAATTTACATCAATTGACCTTTGGAACATGATGATAAGCAATGCTTCCAAAACCTTTAAATGGCTTAAATCTGGTTAACTTCCGAACCATCTTTAATATGGCTTTGTTTTCGGACTGATAACATGCGGTAGCCTGTTCTTAACATGAACATAAACCTGTAGCACTTTCACCCAAAAACTATGATTTAATTTCGAGGTCATTAATAATGTCCTGACTCCATCCAAGCCATAGCCATTGAATCTTTGCGCCACCCACTTTAACTATGTATTTGTCCTTGTATGCCTTATTCCCAAGTCCTGCAGACAGTTCTAAACAGCTTGACCACAGAAGTCCATTCCATTGTCTGTATGTATCCTTTTGATCCATTTTCCAGTTTGCCATTCCACTCAATGGATATAAGCCTGTATTTTTGACAGTACATCTGACTTAGCTGCAAAGAGACTGACCTCCGTCCATCTCAAATAATTGTCAATTAACATTAAAAAATAGCGATTTCCACCTCTGCTCATTTCGGGACTTGGTCCCCATAAATCAATGTGAATTAGATCGAGTACTGCATTCAATCTCGGCTTGTCGAGTTGATGGAAGGGACCTCTTCTGATCTTCGAATGCTTACACGCATCACATATACCATTTAACCATTTGAAATTTCCTTTGACACCGGTTATTGATTTATTTTGAATTGCCTACTTTAATTTCCTCACATTGATGTGTGCAATTCTATTGTGCCATAACTGTGTATTGTCTAATGTAGAATGATGAGCTGTAACATCATTTGCTGAAAAAGTAGAAAAAGAAAGAAAAAAAAAACAAAATCAAAATTTTTTCTTATGGGGAAACATGCATTATTTGGCTATAAGTTTAACAATATTAATTTCATTTAAACATATTGTATCTTAAGATTGGAGCAGTATTTTAGTTAAATAATAATCGATTTATTTCTTTAAATTTATGCAAATCAAAGGTGCAAAAGTAGGGAAACACTTCTTGTAAGATGACAAGTCCTAATTCTGTGGCTGAATTTAGTCTTTTCCATGTATGACCACTTCATCCACAGTGAGGATGTCAAACAAATCCTGATCATAAATGAAATAATGTGTTGCACCGCTATCCAATAAAAAGTCATGTGTACCTAGCACATGGTGGGCCCCCGGATATCCCCCCATCTTGCGGTCCATCCACTGATATGAACCAGCCCTCAAAGATATCTGGATCTGGTACAGCTGTAAAATTTTGTGATCTCCCTCGATTACTTTTGTAATTCTGTCCTTTCCAATTACATTGAGGTGGGGGATTTTGAGAGCTCGGTTGTTCCGCTATTGATTTTGTCATTTTTACCGCGGGCAGTCTTGTGCGTAGTGACCCTTTTGGCCACAATTATAACAGGTCACATTCGCCAAATCGTTTGAATGTACCGATCAGCCACTTTGGTGTGTTGACGTGACTTGCAACAAATCTAATTGTATCATCAAGTTGGTCACTGTATTTTGTTGATCTGTCTTGCCTCAAATTAAATGCGTTTTTGACATCACAATTTGCACTCTCATCGGGGGGCAGTGTCTGATTGTGTAGAGAGCCTTTTCGCAAAAGAGCATTTTGAAGTTTAGACTCCATTTCAAATAATTCTCGGGTCCCTTTAATTTGGCAAACCTGAGAACACTCCTGCCATCATCCAACATACGTAGATGAGAGAAGGTGATTAAGTTTCGTATTCAATTTGTAAGGACAACGATTTAAACAATACGCAAACTACAGAGCTGTCAACCCCAGTCTGGCGGTGCCCGTTATGGATGCCAGGATCCAACAATTCCAGTTGTCAACCGCAGTTTGGTGGTACCCATCATGAATGCCAGGATCTGACATGATTTCCCACATATTCAACTATCCAGTCAAAGTCATGTCGCCCTGTCCACTGCATCAGACCATGGTACTGTTGGATGGGGGCCGCTGTCCGCAGCCGCGCCAATACACGACCCTGGCTTCGATTGCTACATACCCATTGCGTCCTCAGTTAGGCAGCTCAGGATGAGCGCCGAGAACTTCGTCAGGAAGCCCGCGCTCCTTCCAGCCTAATTCAATGTTTAGTAGGTAGGTAGGTAGGTATTTTGCTTAAGGTCGCCAGCGGCTACTATGCCCATACGCGACCTGTCGCAAACTTAAAATTTTACACACTCCGTTTTTTAAACACAATCTATCTATCTTAACACAAGTCAAATGCCGAGATGGGAACCAGGGAGAACCCAGCGATGCCATGCGGCAAGAAGACACCGCAACAAAAACCAAAATGAAACAAAGCGAAAGAAGAACAAACCAAAAAAAAACCAAACAAAATGAAAAACCAGGACCCCAGTACCCAACATCGGCAAGGAAAAGGAAAAAGGAAGAATTAAGAAAGTAAAAGAAAAAGATTACCAGAGGCCCTATTTGGTTCAACCACCAAGGAGCCCCTTGATGGTGTACAAACAGGGAGACCATGTGAAGGCTAGGGCATGGAAGTTTTGCCTTCCCCTCAATGTTTGGTTGCACCTCCAAGAGTATGTCGACAGACAGCAACCAACTCACATTCATTATCTAATTAACAAGAGCGGTGACCCCTTCAACACGGCCAGGCACCTCCCAGAGAACACCATAGTGAGCACTGAATTTAGCTCACTACCTCCGCTGCCGCCGCCACGTCCACGTTGGCAACAGCCACCTCGACGCAATGAGACGAAGATAAAGAGATTGTGACTAATCACTCTCTAGGAAGGAGTTGTGTCATGACCCAAGTTGAGTGGGTCACTAAAATAGACACTGCAATTCACCATCGCGACAGCCATCGAAGAAACAAAAAGGTCAAGTTTAAGGCCCACTGCGGTTTCAGAGACCCCTGAGGCTCGAGACATCGAGCCGTGAGAACGTTTGAAGGCCTTTTGCAAGCCACCCAAGACAGATGACCATCTGCCTCAATCGTCCACCAGAAAACCGAGGGTTTAAAGGCCACTAACAACCAGAAGAGACAGGACACAAACCTAAAACTAAGCAAAACCATGAAATTGAACCTCAAGACCTCAACGATCAAACCTGCACAAACCATAACAGGAGTGACCGAGAACCAAGGACCATTCACGAAGACTGCCTAGACGAACCGCGTCGCAAAATCGTCGCCAAAGACTCGGCCCTGCAGCAACATGTGCTGCACGAAGAACCTACAGACCCCTTCGAACAATTCGTGCTGAGCGCCGATCCACCTACGGCAAACCGTAAATATTGTTATTATTGACTATTTTCCTAGTATTAATATTAATGCAAGAGCCTTGGCTCCATAAGTGTTGATTTGCCTAAAAAATAAATTGTGGTTGTTATCTCATCTAAATAAACATCTTATTCTTTCGGAGTAATTTCGTATGGAAATTAAATATCACAATCGATATAGCTCTATTAAATTAAATACTGATTAATCTATCGATTTTTGAGCCCCAATTAGAAATCTAAAAAGTCACAGACACGATATCCTTACTTATTTGTAATCACTTTTAGAATACAATAATAAATAATTCTATTAACTGTTTCAGAATTTAGCACATTTCATATACAATGACTAAGATATTATAGAACGTGAACTATTAGATGATTATTATAGATGATTTAGATGATTATATTAGATGATTAGATGATAAAAGGAATTTTGATCAAGTAGTAAATTCACATTTTAAAAATCTTATTTAACTATTAAATAATAAAAAAATTAATGCATTTTTAATTATTTAATCATTGTTTAATGCCCAACAACTAAATGCCATGCAATTATTGTTAATGTTAATATTGTTATTATCTATACCAAAACTAACTTAAATGTATTTGAAAAAATTTTTTTTATTAAATTAATTTATTTACTTTATAATTCTAATGTTTACAGAATGCCTTAAAGTGACTTAATTTCATTAATATTATACTTAAAATGATAATTTTTCAACAAAATCATGTTTTTGAGCTAAAGAAAGTACTGATTAATCACTCCTGGTAAATTGATGTACACCAGTGAAGTACACCAATTGATGGTATACCCCATCACTTATTAAATTACTTATTAAGTCACTGTACATCTCAATCGGTATCTCATGAAATAAGTGAGAGAATATGAAAAAAGTGTTTGAATAGACTAAAACAATGTGATATCTTTTTCTGGGCTGCGTAGTATGCCTTGAGCACTGACTGTGTTTCATACAAGAAACACAACATTCAATCTATATTAAAATTGCAACAAACATAATTCCATGACCGAATACAACTTTAATATCACTGAAAATATCCAGATTACAATAAAGCAAATATCTGCTGTGTTATTCCAATTCAAAAGTGAATTAAATTTGATTACTTAATTACATGTAACCATTAATTACAATAACAATGCAGTGAATTCTGAGCAGATAGAAAATAAAATTAAAAAAAGTTAACAACACAAAAAAGACAAGTCAGCAGTTTACTAACTACTGCAAAGATGCATGGCTAAAAACTATTGACTAAACAATCAAAAAAGGAATTTGTCTATAATAGCTGCATTAGAAATTATATATATTAACATTAAATGGTTCAAAACACTCATTTTAACAGGTGTTTGCAACACTTATTATATACTTATTTTTCCTCAAGAAACCACCTATTTCATAAGAAATTAACTGAATTCGCAGGGCGAAAATAGAAATCCCCTTCTCATTTTACCAAAGTTTGCAAGCAAAATTCTATAAAATATGACATTTCATATACTTTTTGTCATTTACTAGATGTGCTAGGATCTGATGGGCCGAAATCACTATTGATATTTGAAGAATTTTGCTGTTGAGATAATTGATGCTGTTGTATCAATTGAAAGAAGTTGCCAACAGTAACATCTTGTGGAAGTCCACTGCAAGGTGTTCCCTGATTGGGAAAACTGCCTATCATTTGCTGATAATTAGGTAGGTTAAACGCAGTGCTGCCACTGCATGATACTATTGATGGTACTGAACTTGAGCTAAATTGTTTGCGACCCAACGCTGGAGACGATTGTGGAGACATAGGTCTACTTGCCATCTGAATGGTGTTCAAACTGTTATAATTATTGTCTTGCTGTAACTGTTTGCTTTTAATCAAATCATTCAATGTAAGCTTTGGTTCTGAAACGACATCTTTAGTACCCAATTTTCCCCTTGCACTTAGTCCTTGCACTAATTGTAGCAAATCATCAGTCAGAGTTTTTGCCTTAGCAGCCTTTGTGGACAACTGATTATGCATGTTTTCTTGTCGTCTGCTTTGTCCTTGTGTAGTATTTGGTGTAGGCAATGCTTGGAGAAATGTAGGAGGTGAAGAGGATGGATAATGACATGCAACAGAATTTGCTATGTTTCCCGGTGAAGTTTTGTTAGTTATGCTTGAAGGCCTGGTTAAATTAACACTAGACAAACCATCCTGTGAAAAAGAAGACAATTGATTTTCTTCTTGGGACCAATGCTGCTGAAACTTTAACCGTTGACGAAATGATTCTATTTCAATTCTATGGCGTAGGCCAAGTGCATCCCTCTCTTTCTGTTGTCTGTAAAAGAAAATCAGAATCAGTATTCATATTCACATAAGATAGCAATCAAAACATAAGTTTCCAGAAAAGAATTATTCCACATTAACCAATCCACTAGCATTGATCACAAGCTCAGTTGTTTATTTCATCTCTAATCATTATACTTTTTATGCATATAATAGACAATAAAAAATATATTATTGTAATTCCTTTAACAGTTATTAAAAATTTACGAAGCAACTCAGAACATTAATGAAATTCCTTTAACAATTTTATTTCTCTGAAGTCTGCAGAACTCACAAACATCCACCATTATTAGTTATGATTTAATGTAATATTAGTAAGGTTGTGGTGCATAGTTTTACGCTAAAATTACTCTACTATAAATAGTAGTGCAACAATGTAATAAAGCAAGCTCAATAGTAAGAAGGAACCTTTTTCATTGGCTCCGTTATTTTATAAAATAGTGTAAAATTTGGTGTTTTACACTATTTTATAGCAGCAGTTAGGCCGTTATAAATCATAATTATAATTTTATAACAAAAACTATGCACCACAACCTATTATTACTTATTAATTTGATAAGTTTTCATTCTGGTTTCTTGACATTCAAAAGTATTACACACAAAATCTGATAACGATAATAAAACTTCCAATTAATAAAAATTTATGATTTTGATTTTGATAGCCTGTTGCAACACCTAAAAATTCCTTAGACTTGTAATTCACTAATAGCTTAAGGTTCTCACCAACTGAGGTAGCTTGCATAAAAAAATTCATTTATTATTCTATATTATGTGAAACATTGAAGTAGTTTTAAGTGAAAACCATTGCCACCATATTATACAAATAACGGCAAATGTTTTTATTAGCTGCACTATTTTTATAACCAATGTAAAACTCTTCTTAAGACTAATACAATATAATTATGATTGTATAAATCACAATTTTAATGTTTTTACAGTGGCATAGACAGGCTAATAACAAATTCCTCAATACAGCAAACTAAAATTTATTTGTTTGGTGAGATTCCCTATTCATTCCACGCCTAAAAACTTTCATTATAACAAATCTCGATATAATGAAATTTTGTTTTAAAGAGTAAAATTTCAACCGAAAGTAGGGGTTGAATTCTTTATAATCAACATTTACGGTTTAAAAATCTAGTATTTATGCACATTGTCTCTAAAAACTGTAGCCATCAAACCAAATACTTTAAAACTTTGATTGAGGCAATGGATATTAGCCTTTCCCAACTTAATAAATCGTAAAATAAAAATAAAATTAATGTAATATTCTTACAAAATATGTGTTGATAAAGAAAAGTATAGCAGTCATACCTTGCTAAGATGCATTTGAAATTGTCATCATTGAATACATCATCATCGTCCTCATTCTCACCATCAATTTCCGAATTCTGATTTCCTCGTTTCTGATCTTCAGCTAAAGCATACTATAAAAACATAAAAATATGAAAATTATTTAATGGAAAAATTTAAGTTGTCAGCTTTAAAATATTCATCATTAACAACTCAATGCAAACAACTTTTATATATTTCTTACTTCAATAACGTCTTACCAAAAACTGACGGAATGGCAAAGTGCGACCAATATCCAGCATGTTTTTATTACGAGAATTTCGTAACAACTGTGATATATCAGGGATACTTGCAGGTCGAGTTAATTGTGTTACATTTCTACTAGTTGCATCACCAGCTATAACAGACTTTATTGGTTTCTCCATGCACGTCATCTCCCACATACTGTGTGCTCTTGCTAACCCCGTAGTATCATATCTTGGTTCATGTGAATTATAACTTGCATTTAAATGTGATAACTGTGAGATGTCAGCATAACTCTTTGCACGAGGTAATGGGCCTGAAACAGTCAACTGATTTGGCCGCTTTGCTTTCACTAAATCACTGCTACTAGTCGAATTGTATAAAGTTATGTGACTGTCAGTATTCTGCAGCAACTTTTTGCAAGACGTTGACTGAATTGGTGCTACTGATAGCAATTTTTGATCAGACTGAGATAACCCTAATACATTGAGTGACGTTTCGCTTTTCATTTTATGAAGAGAATTACCCTGATATTGGTTATAAGCACGCTGTGGTAACCTAGGTGTGTTAATACCAATGTTTTTTACGTATACTTTTTCAGTTTGCACGCCAATTTCTCTATATATTACTGTATTACGATGCAGCATAGATTCTTTTGCACTTGATGATTTTGGTCCTTGTTCAACGCTGTAACACTTGGCACTAGCAGCCTGATTATCGGATGCACTTAACGCATTGAATATGTTAGTCATGGCACCACGCATTATGCTCGCTAATGCTGATTCCAGCATTGCAGGAGACAAATCTGTTGACACTTGTTTCCCTGTTTTCGCTCCATTTACTTGGAAGGCAGAATCACAAGATACATGCAGATCTCTATTGTCATGCACTTGGCTTAAATCAGACATCTGCCAACTGCTCTGTGAATTTGTCATGCTCGGAGTGTTAGGATTATTGGATGGTATTCGTCCAACACAAGGTGCGGGTACTGACATAGAACGGTTTGTCTTCCGTTGGATAGATAGAGCATCCTAAATGAATAAAATTAAATAAAAAAAAATAAAAGTAAAACAAAACAATTCATTTGCAATTTCTTGAAATAAAAAACCTTGTAAAAATAAATTTTACAATAAAATCCACTTTGATGACAAGACATCGGTTAACTACCCAGACAGGGCCTCATGAAAGCCGGGTAAATAAGAGGTTAATAACATATCCGTCTGGTGCGCTGGGCGGGCATATAGCTACAGCCAATTCTGTAAAAGCAGCAAATTAGGTCTGGCACCCCAGCACCAACTACTCTTGGCGCAGATTTGTAGCCAGATTACTTTCATGTGTTTGAACGTATGTTATTAGTTCAGTGTTCAAAGCTTTAAATCATAAATAATTATAACTTTTCTAGACACAAGATTTAAATCCAGATTTACTGACTATGATCTAAAAGTGTGTTCTATGTAATCAGCTAAATTACCAAAAATAGTACGTGTGAAATCAAGCAATAATTTATACATGATAACACACATTACCTTTCCCAAGTTTTTTTTTATTTTTTCTGACTATGCTCTTAAAACATTTGATTATTTACTTATCAACTACATTGCAATAATTTAAATTATTGGTAAATTATAATACTGTTAATCAAATTTACTATAATTTCTGTGGAATTTCTACAGGAATTTGTTCATTCAGCAGTTTTTTTACAGATTCTGCTGAATTCTGCAGATTTTTTTAAGCTGAGAATCTAAGTGAAAAATCATTCATGTCATTTTTTTCAAATGATGTCCTAAGAAATGGTTAATTCGCTATCATTATTAGACTAATTTGATATTGCTCTACAACATTCTAATTAAAAATTTTATGATATCTTTAACAGTTTAAAAGTTAGCATATGAATGACCTTAGATGACTCTGAAAATGAAATATATGTCAAAATTAATAATGCTCACATAATTTATTCTAGACAATTGTCACATTTTTGTATTTTTTACCATTTAGAAAATAATTGAGGCACACTATACCTTTGATCATCCTTATATCTATCTATTGCTACAGAAATGAACAATAACAACAACTAACAAAGATGTTGTTCTTGTTAATTTATGGCATACGAATGTAAACCCAACTATTTCAAGTCCATTCAGACATGCAAATAGTAAAAATTGTAAATTTCATTGCAGTTATTATTTATGCTTATTAAATAAAACAACAAAATTGTTGGAAAAAATAAACAACAAAACAATTTTTCCCACCAATCAAATAGCTCAACAATAATAGCAATAAGCATATAGCAGGTTCTCTAATCTGTCCTAATAAAAAGCAGGTTTTTGAAAAACCACCACTTGTGGAAATACACTAACAATTTCAGCAATCAGTTTTCTATTGATTGTTTGCAAGCAATGCACTTCCTTCTGTTGGCAATTTATTATAAAGTCACTAATAACATCTACAGAAACTATTTTCTAAAATCTAAAGAAAAAAAAGAGCTTCAAATAGTATAGTTATAAAATATACATTTTTGCAGAGATATTTGAACAAAGGAAGCTTTTATTTATTTATTTATATATTTTTATTAATTATTAGTTCTCAAAATGAAAATACCAATAAACTTTTGAAAATAAATAAAAATATTAATAATGTGTGCTACAGCTTTTAAGAGCAACTACAGCCTCACATATTTCAAGACATTGAAACACTGAGTTAAATAATTTGACTACAGTTGTGCTCAAAAAAATTATCAGTTGTCCATGTGCACTCACTTATTGGTTGGTTCTCCCTGCATGCATTTAAGCAGGGATACAGAATGTCAGCCATATTTCTGCTGTAGGGCTAAACACTAAAGCCAAGGAGTGAGCCCTCCACCTAGAAATTTTATTCTTCTTAAGGTCTTTATTGTGCAAGGAAAATTTGCCAAACACGGTACCAACGACTTAGTCCTTTCTAAAGGACTGCCACCTGAAAAAAACCACCGATCTCGGCCAGGAATTGAACCAGCATCCTTTGGGTCTAAAGGAGAGCATGCTAACTACTAGATCACAAGCACCAGCTTACTTATTGAAGTGAGCAGTTCCTGTTTCACTCTACAGAAAAAGTAATATATTACATTATTTTTAGTAATCTTAACAATTATTAAGATAACAGACAGTTATACAATAATCTAGTCAGTATAGAGTAAAACAGTAATTTCTACAATGGTCAGGATTGAGAGAAAAATTAGGAAAATTACTGCAATAAAAAAAACACGCAGTAAAAATGGTAAGCGTGCAGATTTTTAGGCTTGAATCCGCACTCAAACAGAAATGCTCACACCAATAAGGTTACCCAGTTTGAAAAATATGTATTAAATTTGCAAGTTTATTTGAAGTTTCTGTAGAAATTATGCTAGAATTTGCCGTATTGTGCCTTATTTTGCAGTTTTTCTGTAGACTTTTTGTATGAAATTAGAACTTTTCCAGTGTTTAATGAAGAATTTGCAGTTTTTATACAGATTCTCGAAAAATCTGCAAATATTTTTAGCTGGGAAGTTAGACTGACAACTGACAATTTTTTTTTACCACATCTGTGCTTACAGAGAGTGCTTCACTAGTTGCCCATCTCTGATTTGCATAAATTTAAACAAATAAATAGGTTATTGTTTTACTAAAACACTGCCCCAATCTTAAGTTACAGTTCGTTTAAATATAAGTTTTGTTAAAGTTATAGCCTAAAAATGCATTCTTTTCCATAAGAAAAAAAATTGCAGTATGTTTTTTTGAAAAAAAGTGCATTTTTAAGCTATAAGTTTAACAATACCAATTATATTTAAATGAACTGTAACTAAATGTATGTTTATAATACAAAGCCAAAAAATTAACTTAACTAGAGGCATGTAGCTGCTTCGCTGGCAAGGATGATGATAGTGGTGATGGTTGTAATGTCGTGGCCATAAATTTCATTTCCGATCGTGATATTGTTTTGGCTGGCATTAAGATCGGCAGCCATTTCCTAATTTTTCAATTTCACCATGACTTCACAATGACATTTCTCTTGGTCTCAATTAGCCAATTCTTATTGCTGCGCACGATGTCAACAAAGATTTAACCAATCGTAGTGGCAACTACCATCGTTTTAGCCAATGGCAGCGACGACCACCAACACAACCACCACTATCGCCAACTGAGTATTAATATTATAGATTGGCAGTGCACTGATCACGTGACCTTGCACAGAGCATTTTTGTTTACAATAAACTTTGCATTGTAAACAGCAAAAGTCAAAGCCAAAGCCAAACTGAAAGTCAACAATTAGAGCACAATAACCATTAGGTGCATTTTGATTGGTTGGCTTTGGAAGTTGGATAATCGAAAGTTAAAAGTTTAAAGTTGAAATAATTTATGTTGAAATAACTATGCCAAAGTTGAGATAATTCAACTTTGGCATAGTGGCATAAGCAGCTACACCAAAGCCAAAATTTGGCATAATGCTGCATTGTAAACAATGCAGTATTGTAAGCATACCTTAAAGAACAAGGTAATGTCTTAGTTACACAATAACCTATATATGTTTAAATTAATGCATATCAAAGACAGGCAAGTAGAGAAGAACCCCTTACAAGGAGTGCTTCCCTACTTGCCCCCCTCCAATTTGCATAATTTTAAAGAAATAAATCGATTATTAGTTAACTAAAACGCTGCCCCAATCTTAAGACACAATTTGTTTAAATGAAATTAATATTGTTAAACTTATAGCCCAATATATAGTATATAGTATTCTAATTTGAAATGTATCTGTATTGGTAATCTAATTTCCCACATCAGTTTTAGGTTTAAAACCAGGACCAGCTCAGATGTTAGTTTTTAGGGCACCGAGCCCAGGCCTCGCACTAGTAAATGTTTTTTTTTAAGAAAGGTCTTTCGTAAATACATGTGATCCTGATCAGTGATCACATACTTTGCCATTTAATTAAAATTAAAATTCATTCTTTCATATGTATTTCTGAAATACAGGACATTGATATAAGACTCGTAAATATATACAAGAAACCATTTTCTTTATACGATAGATTCATTGGTGTTCTCATAACACTTTTGAGTTTTTGAAATATCACATTTGCTTTCTTAGTTATTTTTGGGTTTTGATTTTCTTACATGATTCTAGTTGTCATTATGAAATATGTAAACAACGATGAATGTTTCAATTTTTTAAGAAAAACAAATTTCTTTATAACTAAATGAACTGCTGTAAATTTATAACAGAAATTTATCTTTGCTGTAAAACACGTTATAAAACCTAAATTTAAAGAAAAGAACCAAAAAAAATTAGGCATATATAGAATAAAACCACAATGCCCACATATGTCATAATTTGATGTCATTCTATACATGTTAATTTTTTTATTTTTCAGAACTTTTTTCAAATTAAGGCTTTATTACCAAATTTTATTATGCAAACTTAAATATAAAAAAAGTTGATTGAAATTAAATTGTAAAATATCATTTACTTTAAAGTTTGAAAATTCATCATTTATAATAATCAGCAAAATATAGAAATATTTTGGGTTTATAAAACATTTTTTAAATGATATTTTTTACATTAAAGCAATTCATATACGGCAGCATCACCTGATGCAATTTCACAAGACAGTCTTCATTTGGTGGCTTTTATATGCACATACTCAATTCGAAATGAAGCTCCAAATCATGCTGCTTTTCTAATTCACAAAAATGGTACCTATCACCTAAAACAAAGAAATTCTTATTACACTCAAATTCAACTGTAAATGGAAATAAAAGGAATTTATTATTGTGATTTAGTTATTTGGACCAAAAAACAAATTTTTACATAAAATGTATTTTAGAATGAAAAATTATGTAAATAAATTATTGAAGATGCTAAATTATATTGCCTAAAGTTTTCTAGAAAATTTATTTACGTAAATTTAATTAAAAATCAAAATACACAACCCTAGATGTATTAAAAAATACATGACTTGCAACTGGCGAAAGAAAATTAAATGCAATGTTTTTTAAAATTCTGCTTCACTTTGCATTTTTGTCTTCAATGTAAATTTTTCTATTACTAACTGCCCTACCAAATATAATTTCTTCTTCTAAAACCCCCTTTTCTTTTTATAGATTGATAAATATGAAGTTACACCAAAATTCTTAAGTGCCATATACAGTCAAATCTGTGTGGTCCGGACATAGTGAAATCCGGACAGCAGTCTAGTCTGGACATATAGCTATAGGCCCAGTCCTCAATGCCTGAAACAATGGAAAAACATTTGTGTGCTCTGGACAGCTACGGACACTTTTCCAAGTCCAGCACCCTTTATTTTACACAGTAAAGACCGGACAAATAAAAACAACATTTTTTCCCCTAATCATTAATTTTTTTACATACACTATTTTGATAAATCTTTTGTTTGGAGCTCGTATTTAATTCACATGACTGGAACAAAACTAGGTTTTGTTCGAGTGAAGTATAAATTAATAATTTTTCTTATGAAATAGAATAAATTTGAACATGACACATAAAAAGATTAATGTGACGTTATAATTCCCTCTCTCTGCCTACCCCTTTTGAATCATTGTCGCTACGATACCCTTGGACCCAAATCCAATAACCATTTAAAATCATTCACATCTCACAAGACGTTCTTCCCAGCCATTTATTTTCAATGAATTTAAAGAAATAAGTGCATTATTGTTTAGATGTCATAAAATGTTTAGTGCATATTTCTCTATATTTAGTTATTCTTTCTTCTTTTTTTTTAAATAAAATAAAATTTAACTTTCTGGTTTTCAGCAGTTGTAGACTTCCATCAAAATACACATCAATTAAAAGGCATCTTGAAAGCTAATGTGAAAATGTATAACAAGCATTGGGTGTGCATTGAAATGAAAATGCAGGAAAGGTTATTTCTAGATCTGTAAAATGTTCTTAGCAAAAAATGGTTTTTCGTTTGCAAATAGTAAAAAACAAATTTTTGCAATATAAACCTATAGCAAATCGGCCACATTTACTCTCATCGCTTTGTTTCTCCTTTACAATCACATTTGGCCTGTGTTAAGCTCTTACAGGAGTGAGCTATTCAGTCTTTCTTAATTTATATCTATGGGTTCTCCTCAATTATTTTTAAAATAACAAAATTAAATTTGACAGAAGTTTTCTAGCGAAAATTGGGTGAGCAGTATTTTCATTGTTGACAAAATATTACTTCTTGAAGGTCATATTTAAGGTCATTCACTGATCTAACTTTTACACCAATAGAAATACAATAAAATCTTCAAATAGAACATATAAGTAAGTTTGAAATATATAATATTGAGTTGTTACACCCAAACACAACACAACTAAATCACTTTTAAACTATTTTCTATTGACAGTTTACAGTAGTTTATGACAGTTTTATTGCTTCTTGACCGGTTTCACTCGTTTAAAATTTTTTTTAAATAAAAAATTGCCGTTTTAATGCAAATGATTTAAGGTATAAGTAAAAAATTCAAGATTTTTTCATTTAAATTGCTATATTTTAATAGTTATAGCAATTTGAAATGGGTCACCGGTAAAAATGGCCAGTCCCATCTTTCTAGTGTTAAACTTCTTACGCTAAGTCTAAAATGCAATTTTTATATTGTAATGTACATCTGCGATCTCATCTTAGGTTTTCTGCAATTACCGTGATGAGCTCTTTTGAATGGTAACAATTTCATCAATTCTACTTTAATAAAAATAATTGACGATTTTCGTATTTTTGCAACCCCCCTATCAAAGTTTTTTTTACATCAGCTCGTTGAGAGCTGTCAATTGCTATAAAATTTACGCCATTTCACTTTTATTAGAATCGATCGCATAAATATTCTATTCATTTGTATTGTGTTAAAACGCACAATGCACTGTAAACATAATTGTCTAATATTTGCTTTA